>ML787837.1:742688-781811 GCA_009831015.1 Picea engelmannii | reverse complement strand
TAATATAATATGCCCCAATTAAGGGGTAATGAGCCAGTATTAGGGCTTAACAAACACTAATTTGGGATCCAACTTATTGCATCTCATTGATGCCCTTGAACCTCCTCTTGAAATAAAAAATAAGTCCCTTATTCTCTGTGAATATTCCCCTCCGATTACTTATGTTTGGAAAATGTTCTTTGATGGAGCCTCTTATAGGGAAGGTGTTGGTGTTGGGATAGTGATATCTCTCTCTCTCGATGTTCGTTTGAACCCAAATGAGTTGGGTTGGGTTCATAAGGACGATGCCTACACTCTCGTTTGATTTGAAGTGATTCCAAGCACTTTGAATTTTTGAGCAAAATTTGATCCCCTAGATCACTACACACTTTAGTGATATTCATCGGTGCATCCCATTCCATAATAGCCTCGACTTTTGTTGGATCCACAAAAATACCTTCGTCAGAGATGACATGCCCTAAGTAGTGAATCTTCGATTGATAAAATGAGCATTTAGACAATTTCCCATACAATTTGTTCTCTTGTAAACACTGTAGTACCATGTGCAAGTTCTCGGCATGCTCCTCCATCATCCAAGAGTAAATCAAAATATCATCAATGAATACTTGGATGAACTTGTCCAAGTATTTGTAGAACACTCTGTTCATCAAACTCATAAATACCCCAGGGGAATTTTTCAGTCCAAAAGGTAAAACAATAAACTCGTAATGTCCAAACCTCATCTTAAAGGCAGTATTAGGGACGTCAACCTCCTTGATCTGTAACTGGTGATACCTTGATCTCAAGTCAATTTTTTAGAACACCGTTGTGCCTTTCATTTGATCAAACATATCATCAATCCTTGGAAACATATACTAATTCATTACCATTTCCTTTTTTAATCGATGGTAGTCAATGCAGAGTCTCCACAACTCATCCTTCTTCCATATCAAGATAAAAGGTGCACCCCATGGTGACACACTTGGACATATAAGTCATAGGTCCAGCTACTCCTTCAGTTGCATTTTCAACTCCTGTAACTCTAGGGTCAGCATCTGATAAGTCATTCTTGTTATCAGTTCAATTACCGGTTTTAGGTCGACTGTAAATTCCAATTAGCTCTCTAGAGGCATCCCATGTAAATCCTCAGGGAAGAGGTCCGCAAAATCTCACACCACCAGAAGGGTTTCTAGACCTTTCGTTTCTCCCTTCTCATTTAACATTAGGATCACATAAATATTACATCCCTTGCGCATTCTCTTCCATAGCTACAAGGAAGAGATGAACCTCAAGGAAACGCCCTAGTTCTGACCTATAATCATGCATCTTTGTCCCTCATCATCGACCAAGATCAACAGTTTCTTCTTACAGTTGAGGATCGCCTCATGTGATTCCAACCAGTCCATACTGATCATGACATCATAATATCCTAAGATCATGACATACAGGTTGGCCTTAGTGACAACCTCTCCCAGTTTAAGGCTACAAACCGTAACCTTCTCACCAACCTTCAGTTTGGATCTTGAAGCCATTTCTACAAAGCTAAACTTGTCATTTTTGACTTCCTTTACCTTAATTCATTTTAGCGTTTCCCTAGAAATGCAACTCTCTGTAGCACCTAGATCTATCAAAATACTAAGGGTATGGTCAACGATGGTACCTAACATATTGAGCACAGTCGACTGGTGCTCTTGCTGGCAGTTATTCATCACTGCATGAATCTGATAGGCCTTTCCAAAATCTCCCACGGTAGTGGGTCTGACTGATCCAGATGCTCTATGTTGGCATATTTACAAGAAGATTGTGCTTATCATTGATAACAACAATGATGGAAAACAGGAAAACAAATATAATAACATCAGGAATTGTTGTCTACAAGCTCAAGAGGATGAGCACTGGACTGCCAGGAGTGCAGTAGAAAGGACCTTGAGGTCCAAAGGTTCGAAACCCTTTGAGAATTTGAATGAATTAAAAATCTCATAAGAGATAGCGGACTTACCATTACATTGGTGAGAAATATCAGAAGGGACAATGCTTTCCAGAAGTGTAGATGAGGTCCAAGAGACAGACTCGTAGAAGGAAAAAAGGTCAAATCCTTTTAATACTTAAAAAATCTTCTAAGTCATAAGAAATTGTAAGCTTAGGAGGAGGAGAGACAGTGGCCTTCGTATCAAGCACTGTGAATATCTGGACCATTGGATCGAGGAAATTCATGGTTCATCTATCGGACAAGAGAAGAGAATCAGGAATCAAGAAATGAAAGAAAGGAAGTGCTAAATTCCGACATCGCAAAGTGAGAAGTCCTGAAGTGTGAAGGAATCTTGGTCGTCCATTGAGGAAGGACACGTGGTGAGAGATCATCATTACGTTGATTCACAAATCAGGAAATAAGAGATAGGAGAAGAGAAAAATTGTGAAGTTCGAGTTCACGAAGGTGATCATAGTTGTTGATCGAGGAAGGTTGTGGACCATTGATATGGCATGACAATGTTTGGATTTCAGGAGTTTGGACCTCAAAGAAAGTAAGTTCTCTAAATTCAGACGTAGCGAGTCATGAATTCTTGAAGTATGAAGAGGACATTTGGACCACCGGATCACTAAGGGTCTTGGACCATTGATCTGGCATGATGTACTTCGGAGTTCGGGAGTTGAGAGAGTCAGGGTATCTCATAGTAGAATATCCAAAGCATGAAGTTTTGAAGAACTTTCTTGATTAGCATGTGGTCACATCCATTGGTCACATTAGAGGAGAATAGGGGAAGGATCTAGCGTTGCTAGGCTCTACCTCATATTTTTTAGAGTTAGGAGATTTGAGGTTACTCGCAGCAGAATATCCAATGCACGAAGTTGCAAAGCGCCTTTTGGATATGCATTTGATCATAGTTGGTGGTCATGTGAAAGAAAGGGGCTTAGCCAGAAAATATTGCACCCACTGTGTAGTTTTCTCAGGAAGGGAAAATGCGCCAAAGGGATCAGCGCGTAGAGGCTCTCTTTGTAACTGCCAGAATAGACTGATGGTATCTGCCAGAGAATTCGAAGAGCTTCAAGGTGATCGCTAGAGGAGATGAAGAGTCTCGAGATAGCTTCCAGTGGAATGAAGACTCATCATAGAGACAATTGACAGATGGAAAAGTGTCGAGGATTGTAACTTCCAAAGAGGATGAAGAGTTGTGTGCATGATCTGGTAGAGGACTTGACATGATAAATATATGCAGAACATAGAAGACAAGGGGCATATTCAATTGTGATAAATGTGTGTAGAAGAGAATTTTGAGGTGCGCATGTAGAGATAGAGAAGAAGAACATAAAGTGCAAGATGATGTGAGAAACAATACACTGATGCATGCAAAGCAGAGCAGTATAGAAAAACATTAATGAGACTAGTAAGCCATTGACAAATAATGTATCAATGTAATAAATTTTTGTAACAAAGTTTTATATCTCAGGGTGGTAAGGAGGTGTTAGGGAGGACTATTTTCCTTAGATTTTCAAGTGGGTGCTTGAACACAGGGAGTTTTATCTTCCATCTCGTTGTAGCCATAAAAACCAGGGTGGTAGGATGGTGCAAGGGAGAACCATTGTTCTTTGTTATGCAGGCTCATTCCTATGTGACTGGAAGTTGGTGCTTCCATCCAGTTGGTGTTGGAACACTTAGGGAGTTGGTGCTTCCTTCTAGTGGGTGCCAGAGAAACTAGAGAGTTGGTTCGCTCAATAGGTTGTAGCTTGTAAAACAGAGGTGGTAGCCTCAAAAAGATTTGGTTCTCATAAGAATGATAATGTACAAAAAATAAAGACTACTTATCATATGAAGAAGAAGAGGTTTTCTCCCTTTATGGGTTTCCTCTAGAAAATCAGTCTCTCTGTGTATTCTGTGTGATTGATCAAATATTGTATAGCTATTCATGTTAATTTATCAACAACACGTTAAATTATAATATAGAAAGATTCAAAAAAGAACTTGAAAAGTTTCAAGATTATATATATATAGCTGATTAACATCCCCCCCCCTCTTAGTTATTTTTACAACAATTGGTATTAGATTCGGTGCCTTTGATCAAAGGTAGATCCATAATATTGATCATGACTAGTCATGAAGGAAGTTCAACTAATAGAGTCCCTCTGTTTGATGGAACAAACTTTGCCTTCTAGAAAATAAGGATGAGAACATATTTAATGTCCCTAGGTGTTGATGTTTGGGATCTCGTTGAAACTAGATATGTGATGTTAAGCCCAAATATTGGCTCATTACCCCTTAATAAGGGCATATTACATTAGTAATGTTATTTTATTTATGTCATCTTTATTCCATTAGTTGTAATTATACCTCCTAGTCTCCTATATATACCAAGGAGACATTTTCATTTGGAATCATCTTGTACTTGAACATTTATGTGAGGTAAAAGGAGGTTTCCCCCTCAAAGAGTCTTATTATATGAAATTATCTCTTTTTCAAGGCATTGAGTACTTATTTTGAGGTTCTTCTATGCTATATTGATATTTGGTTCTTAACATATGGTTTCAGAGCTCAAGGTCTTGGGGTTTCACTGCTACATCTGAGACACCTTGGAATTTTTTCTATAAATTTTTTTATACAATATTTCATAAGGAATGGATTGGAGGATATTTATCAGATGGATCAAGGTACGTTGGGTTAAAATTTCAGCTCTTGACACCTTATACTTTCAGAGATACAACCTGTGCAGGATAGGGTTTTGGAATCATCCTAAACTGAGTCATTGCAGAATTTTATCTTTAAAAACATTTATGTAACGTTTCAGACCCTGAAATATGGAGGATATTCAAATAAATTAGTAAGGTATAGTTTTTAAAAATTTAAGAGTTTGGGTCATCTTACATTTGTAGATACACCCTGTGGAAGATAGAGTATCTGACCAGTCTTATTGACTAGTCGCAAGAATGTGTTCCACGTAAAACAATCATAAATTCTTCCTAGAGTATCCAAATTGAGTGAGACCAATCTCATTGGATATTGGACAGTCTGTAGTATTTTTGGTATGAGTTTCATAATTTTATATCAATCATTTTGTGCAGGGCATGCTATACAAGTGAGATATCCTGGAAAGACCAAAAATCAGCAAGTTATAGGGAAGTTACCGTAAATTCCACTTGGCACATCCAATTTTGATCCGACCCGTGGCATTGCAGAGATGAAATATCAGAGAACTACATAAAATAAAGTTTTATACCCAGAAGGTCCTAAAATTGGGAGATACAACAGAATAAATATTGTCTAGTAGAACCACCTCAAAATCAAGGTTCAAAAGTGATACTTCACCAACATGCCACCCAAAAAGAGAACTTCTACACCAAATAAGCCTCCAGACAATCCTACTTGGACTCTTGATGAAGGTGAAGAAATGCGTAGGGACATAAATGATTTACAAAAGAATATAGTAACAAAGGATGAATTACAAGAGATGGAAGCTAAGTTGGAGGCAAAGATGGATGGTTTAAAAGAGGATATCATGGAAGTATTGAAAAATTTTGTAACAGAGAAGACACCTGAAAGTGAAAATGCATCCCATGAAATTCATGATGAAGACACAAGGAAGGTGAATCAAGAATGGAGAAACTCCAACTTTGGGTTCAAGACCAAACGCATTCCTAATATCAATATGAGGAAGTTTGATGGCAAGGACCCAATCACATGGATACTTCAGATGGAACAATTCTTTGATCTACATAATGTGACACATACACAAAAAGGAACGAATTGCTTATTTATATTTAGAAGCCAATCAATTTGTATGGTATCGATGGATTTATTCTCACAAATCACTCGTCACTTGGATAATTTTCACAGAAGAAATGATAGCACACTATAAGGATACAAGCGAGCAACAACTTCTTTAGCCAGTTGATAAATCTCAAGCAAAAGGGTTCAGTTACCGAGCACATTGAGAACTTCCAAAGATTGAATATAAAGGTAAGAGATATTCTATATGAGCACTTGATTGATCTATTCATAGGAACATTAAAGGATACCATTCAACATGAGGTTCACCTTTGGGAACCCAAATCATTGGAGAATGCATTTAAGGTGGCAAGAAATGTTGAAAGTAAAAATATGGATATGTCTACTAGAAGGACCAATCCTAACATCTATAGAGAGAACAATGCTCCTTATTCTAAAACACCTCAACCCACAAGGTTGAAACCTCAACAATTAGAGGAAAGAAAAGAAAAAGGTTTATGCTTTAATTGTGACAACAAGTACAGTAAGGGACACAAGTGTGGTGAGAAGAAATTATTCTACATAGATTGTGAAGAGGAAGAAGAAGAAGAAGAAGAACCATATTAAGATGAAAATGTAGAAGCAATTTCATCTAAAGAGTTGACTCCCACGATATCGTGTAATGCATTGGCTGAAATTAGAACTCCTCAAACCCTCAAGATCGAAGGATACATCAAAAAGAAAAATGTAATACTCCTAATTGATTTTGGCAGTACTCATAATTTCATTCACTATAAATTAGCCAAAGCTCTCAATTGCTTTGTATATCCAGAGATAGAGTTTCAGGTAATGATTGCAGATGGAGGAACTATCAATTTCTCAGGAAAATGCAATAAGATCAATCTTACCATGGGGGAATATGTAATGAATAATCCGATGATTTCTATACCCATGGGTGGTGCATATGTCGTACTAGGAATCCAATGGTTACAATCATTAGGAACAATGGCTTTTAATTTTCAAGAACGTTTCATGAAATTTTCATTAGAAGGAATAGAAATTGAGTTAAGAGGTATCACAGGGAAACCCGGTAAGGTGGTAAGCTCTAATGGCATGAAAACATTATTGAAAAAGGGGAATCAATGTGTTATTTCACAACTATGTATTGGCATGTTTACAAGAAGAGCATGCTTGTCATTGATGGCAAGAACATCAACAACAATGGCATGTCTATGTTAGCCTATGGCTTACCTTTACCAATCACTAAGTCTAAATTGTCACCATATTTGTATTATTAATTTAGGATGTTAATAATATATCCTCAAGTGATGACTAATGATTTAGTTAAGATTTCCTAGCCTAGTTAGCATGCATGATTTTAGGATCTAGAGAAAATCTCTCTATGAGGTGGCATCACCCATTGTACTATAAATATGTAACATTGGAGTGAATAATCATAGGGTTGGCTAGTGAGCCTTTTCCACCATGTTGTTGTTCTTGTCTATATTTTATCAATTGGTATCAAATCTCTTATGGTCTTAATGGCCTAATAGCTTCTCCATGGTAGTTTTACATAGAAGGTGAGAAACAAGCTCCATGGTAGTGATCCATGAGTGAGTAGAGAGTAGCAATGTTGTTGACACCAAAAAATGCAGATCTATAATCTTTGGGATGTGCAATGAAAATAAAGAGAGCCAAGACACCATACGGATGTGATTCAAACTTTATTGCACAATGTACAACAATGTACGAACTTTTCAGCCTATCAAAAATTGGGTAAGGAAAATTTTACAAATTGTTTTCATTGAATTCTTTCATTACCAGGATTAAGTTTCAAGTCATATATTTTGGCACAAAATTGTTGTTTTATGTGAGACTAATATTCCTCCTATTGCCCTAGTTTTTAGCTGAGCCTCTTGTTGGTCTTCTTCCGGAATTCTGAAACAAAGTTGTGATCTTTTTTTTTTTTTCAGTCAATCTTGCCCAAGAAATTTATATCTACAGGTAGAATCTTGTATGTCAGTTGTTTATGGACCATTTCATGACTGAATACTAGAAAAAAAAAAAAAACCTACCTACTCTTGGATCTTCACTTCTCTAATACTGATCGATTTGAAACTCTAAAATGGCATTGTTGACTGCACACATCTAGCACCAATTCAGACTTATGTTTATGAGATGTAGAAGAAATGATCCAACATATATGGAAGATTGAAAACATGATCCCTTCTTCCTTCAATACATCAACCATAGTTTGATCCTCTGGAAGTTTTGTTCAAGTCTCTGCGTCTCTATTCTATTTGCAAAATTCATTTTTTATCTCAGTCTGATTTCCAAGTGGATGATCGCACATATCCCTCCATTTCTCTGCAACATTGATTTTCTAGTTATTTTTTGAGCTTTCAGCACAGACGTATTATCCTATAGATCTGCCCAACAAATCTGTACACAACCAATCAATGAGATGTGCATAAGTTCACTCAACGATTCACTCAGATCAAGAAATGCAAGATTTTTTTCCTGTCAAAACTATGATCGATCTAATAGAATGGCTCCAACATAGCCACACCACCGTTCTTTGTGGGTTTTTTTTTTTGGAAGCAATATTCAACAGCTTAATTCATCAAATAAATTGGTGAGGATCCATGTGCATTGTTCTCAGCACACGAATTATTCTCCATGAGGAATGAATCCTCCATGAACTTCAATCCAGTGAACACACGACCTTCTCATGATCATCATCATAAGAGTCCAGAATTATTCAAAGAAGCCATGCTACTACTTGTTGGGAGTCGCCTAGCATGGAGATCTAGAATCTGCCATCATTAGTTCAGATCTACATATGTTTGGAGGTGCAATAGCAAGCGCCATGAATGTGAAGCGATCTGTGTAGCACAAGAAGAAAACAAAGAAATCTGTTCAATATTTTGTGATCTGCATCCTTCTCTTGAGTAGTTTGTTCAGTGATCTGTGTATCACAAGAAGAAAACAAAGAAATCTGCAAGAGATACCATTCGGGACACTGTTGTAGGGTGTGAATCACTACTAGAGATCAGAATTGGGTGAATCGCTAGAGGTCTCTTCTCGTTGGAGATGTTTGTTGGATATCGGTCTGTCAAAGATCAGAATCATTGTTTGTTGGATCGAACTACGAACAGATTTATGTAGTTCCAATTCTTTGTTGGAAATGCAGGATTGATGTTTACCACACTTGTGTACACACTGCAACCTTTTTTTGCGCATGCGTATTTGTGAGACATCATCGCACTATCTTTGAGATAAGTGCAACAGAGCTTGTTTTTGCAGGCCTCGACTTTTTTCCGTGTCCCGAGCAAACTGATTGCAAATACTGGTGGAGTTGCAGTTGAGAGGGGAAAGCAATAACGATTAAGTGCAATTCAACAACATGATGGTGTTGTGCTTAGATATGTTGAATGGAAAATTCTCATCAAGAAGAAGTCCACCTTCCTAAAAATCTGTAGATATACATGAATCCACCGCTAGTGCCGGCGGTCTAATCACCAGGCTAGAAACAGATGGGTCAATTCTCACGATTGGATAAGCAACGCCATCCACTGACTTGAATTCCAGTCGATCTTTTTGTTACTGAAGATCCTGTACTTTGGATGGCCACAACTATCATCGGTACTCAAAGGATATGGAACGACCGTTTGCACACAATCGGGACAAGTTATATTTGCAACATTTCACATGCATAAAACCATGGAAAATACCATGAATTTCAAGCCAGGGCCACTTCTCAGCATGATTGGAAGAAACCAAAAACACAAAACCAAGAACATTTTAACACAAGTTTGAACCAGACACATGTTATGTAACTCAATCATGTTCTCGAATATTTGAGAATTTGATAAAGTAATATTGTGTCCTTTGGAGGATCTATAAGGATTGATGTATTTTAAAAATGTTGTGTCTTTCTTTAGTTTAGAGGGAAAAAAAGTTTACTTGAAGGTTTGATAATGAGATGTGATGACAAAGATTGTAATTAAAAAGAGAATTTCTCTTAGGTATAAGATCTTATTGTATTAAGCATAATAAAAGTTCATTTTTTTTTTGTGGTGTTGAAGTGTCCTAGATCCACCCAAAATTGAATAAGGGGATCTTAGGTACACATTGTATTGTGTGGGATGGTGAATGATTCTTTGAATGTTTTCATGGTGTTTTGTGTCGAGTTTTGACACTACGCTTATGATTTACTCTACAACTATACACACATGGCCTTCCAAGCAAGTTAATTCAAGCACACAATTAATACTAGTGAAGTACAAGCAATCAAAGCACAAATGATCAAACATCTATGAAGATAATTATCAAGAATTCAAGTCGTCAACTACATAAGTAATGGACAAATCAAATTTTTTTAACTCAACACATCATGGAGCATTTGAAGTTAAATTGTAAGTTGCAAACAATGTTTGTTGTAAGATTACTTAATCAGGATTTATTGTAACTTGCAAATTGTCCTTTTGTAAGTTTACTTGTCTTTTTGAAATCAAGTTGAGTTGAATTGAATTTGTCATAAGGTGCATTTTCGACTGATCCCAACACCCTAGAGTCATTTTGAGTCATAATTGACAAGGATGAGTACTTGAAACTCATATCATTGTAATACTTTGGGATGCATTTTCGGTGGTAACCGACATCCTCAACTTCTTGGAAGCATGTTCAAGAAAAAAAATTCAAGTGAGCAAGAAATAAATTCAAGTGAGAATGAATCGCAAGCGAGCATGAATTTCAAGTAAGCAAGTTGCAAGCAATTCTTCTTCTGTCGAGTCAAAACTGTAATAAGGCTCTACCTGCACAAGGAGACCTCATTTAGTGTTTTTGAAATGGCTCTAAATCTAGAATTATTAGAGTTACTGAACACTCTAATAAACACCACTGAAGACAACACAGTGACATTGAACAAAAAAACTCTTCAATCAGTGCTAACTTGTCTGCATGTGATGCAAGCTAAAGTTAGACTTCTTCAATATCTATCTCAGATATTGAATGATGAGTTGATAGATCTCAAAAATCAACATCCACTGAAGTGTTCTGAACTAGTTTTTGTTCAATAGAATCCTCTATATAATGATGAAGATAATGTTGATGTTGATGTTTTTTTATCAACAATCAGTGAAGGAGAAACTCAACAAGACAACTCCAGATGCAGACGAAGATGAAACTATTCATGAACCTACATTTCAAGAGTTTTATTTTTACTTCAGTGAAGAAAATCTTTCAATGATGCATCAACATGCAGTAAATCCACTTCCATGGATTTCAAAGCAACAGGTTCAAAATACTCTTTCCAAGCCCATCATCAGACCTTGGGAAGAAATCATCTACAACAAGAATAGAAGAGGAATTGGATATGACAAGGAATTTACCTTTCATATTCATGATTATTCCAGACCAATCAAGTTCCAAAGTGTTGGATTCCTTCAAGAAGATTCAACTTCACCTGTTCAAGTTCAACATCAGAATGATAAGTGCCAACATTGTAATCGAGTCGGTCACAAGGAGAATCAATGTTTTGATCTCCATCCTTGCAAGCATTGTGGCAATCATAACCATTCTTCAGATAGATGTCCAACACTGAAGAAACCTGGAAGATTGAAGATTCACTATGAGTCGATTGATCCTTGGAAATGGTCATCAATAGACAAGCGATTATATAAGTCTTACCGTTGAATTCAATCTCGAGTAAAGACCAATATTGTATCACATAACATTTTTGTACCTCACATAAGTGGTCCCCTTATGGTGTAGCTTTCGAGCATGGCCCTCATAGGATGAGATAACATGTGGTTTTTTATGCATGCCCACTTTGTGTTGTACTCAAATGAAACAAGTATGGTACTCTCTTGAGACTAGAAGGGGGGAGTACAATAATGAAACTCTCATGCACCTTAAGGGGGGGAGTTCAAAATTCCAGTGAAGATGGTTCATGAAACCACTTGTGGTCTCTCCTTTCAGCTGGAAAAGGGGGGAATTGATGATGGAATTGAAGATGGTTGTCAAACAAAAGGTTTCAACAACAACAAACATCAAGTATGCCAGATGGGCATGAAATTTTACAAATGGGAAACTATGGTCTGTAGATGACAGACTTTGACAGAATTATGGTTCAATAAGTTTAAGTTGAATCATATAGATTTTGATTTTGAGAGAAATGATGTGGACGTTTGGTTCACATAGATGGTCGTTCGACCTAGCAGAGGACAAGAGGATCCTTCAACATTGCAGCTTGGCATTTGATTGAGTTGTCAGGCATTTTTTAGGGATGTGTCAGACTAGAAGTTGATTCACTTCTCTTGGTTCGCTCTCATCAAATTGGAGTTTACATTAAGTAAACAATTTGTATGCATCCTGGCTCACATGATTACATTGTGAGATTTTCTAGAGATGGAAAACTTTGGCAAGATTATGGTTCAATGACTTACAATTGAATGATACACATAATACATTAGGATGTTGTTGGACACCTAAAAGTGTCAAGATTGGTTAGTGGTTATCCAAAAACCATCAGATACATGGTATCAATTGGTCAGTGGTTATCCCAATCCACATATTCAGAGAGCACTTTCAGTGATACACTGATAGTAGAGTGGTGATACTACTTGTTCACCAATTAGCAGAAGGAATCAGATTATTCTAGCTAAAATACTTGGAAAAATGATCAAATTGTCAAGCAATCAGGGAATGTTCAGATATTGTAGTTGTCCACTTCCATATCTCAGTTCTCTTCTAGTTCATTTCAAATGAACATGTTCAACATCCAGATTGGTGGTTTTTTAGGCAATTCTTCATTGAGGCTCAACTCAGGAGTTTCATTATGAAGACTTGGAATTGATACCAGTTTATGATTTATTGTTGGTATTATTGATCAGACTTGTTATTGAGGGGGGGATTGTTAGCCTATGGCTTACCTTTACCAATCACTAAGTCTAAATTGTCACCTATATTTGTATTATTCATTTAGGATATTAGTAATATATCCTCAAGTGATGACTAATGATTTAGTTAAGATTTCCTAGCCTAGTCATCATGCATGATTTTAGGATCTAGATCAAATCTCTCTATGAGGTGGCATCACCCATTGTACTATAAATATGTAACATTGGAGTGAATAATCATAGGGTTGGCTAGTGAGCCTTTTTCGCCATGTTGTTTTTCTTGTCTATATTTTATCAGTCTATAGGCAAGAACAACAACAACGATAGCATTCTTACAATTATTGATGGCAAGAACAACAACGATGAAGGTATGGTTATAAGAAAGAATAGTAGCGATGTTGGCAGGTTTACAGTTGGGAGACAACAATGGAAAATAGGCAGGCAAGGAAGATCAACAATGATGATGGCATGGAAATATCAAAAGCGTAACAATGAAGAGAAAAAATGATCGTTGGATCCCATTCAAAATTTGCAATGACCGTCAGATCTGAATCTAGACAGGAGGAGTGAAAAGATAGGGCACAAAACTCGGGCGTTAGATCCGAGCGCAGGGTCTAACCATCGTTGGATCCAGGAGAATCTGCATGTTCTTTAAAGTGATAAGAGAAGCGGGCTTACAAAATCCCGAAAGAAGGAGGACCGTCCATCTTCAGGTAGGACATGTGGTCACAGATCAAAATTTTGTTGACTAAGAAGTCAAAGGAAGGAGTACCCTAACCTCTCAAACTCACGATATGTGAAATCATGAATTAATATGATTCGTTGATCAAAGGGATATCCTGGACCGTTGATCAAGCACAATGAAGTCTCATGAATTTGTGAAATGATCCTGGCCATTGAAGCCATAGGACACATTGTGAAAGATTGGCATTTCGCTGACTGAAAGGTCAAAGGAAGGAGTTCTCTAACCTCTCTAACTTGTGATATGAGAAATCATGAAATAATCCTAGCCGTCGGATCAAGGATTGATCTGGACCGTTGATTAGACACAAAGAAGGCCTGTGAAGTTTCAAAATCACGATAATATATGGACCATTGCGTCCATAGGACTTGTGGAAAAAGATCATCATTTCACTGACAGGAAAGTCAAAGGAACGGGGTTCCCTAACCTCTCAAAATCGCGATATGCGAAATCGCAAAATGACGAAATGAGAAATTCTGAAATGTTGAAATACCTTCAGATCATTTTGAGGTTCATGACTTGGAGTGTTGAAACACTTCACCACATGAATGCCTAAATGCCAAAATGTCGAAATGCGAAAAACACCTTTTGGTGTAGGTTTCGGATACCGGGAGTTGAAGGAGTCAAGGAAGCAACTCACAGCAGGAACTCGCGATATGAGAAATCACAAAAAGATCTGGACCATCGAATCATCAAGATTGTGGTCCGTTGATCTGACTCCATTTTGGAGTTTCAGATATCGGGAGTTGGAGGAGTCAAGAGTCAAGAATCTTCATCACAGGAGTCCAAAAGTTGCGAAATGTGAAACGCCGAAATACCTTTTTGGTGTATGCAGTGGTTATCACCGATGGTTATGTCAGAGGGAGGAGCTAGCATGAAGCTACACTCTATTTCAATATCCTTCATCATAGGAATGCCGAAATGTGAAATCGCAAAATCGTGAAAGCACTTTATCGATAAATGCTTGGTCACAAATGTGGGCATGTGAAGGAAGGAGCTTGGAAGTTGCAAGGCTCCATTTCGTGATTGAGAGTTGGAAGAGTCAGAGTGACTCGCAACAAATTCACGAAACATGAAATTATGAAATGCAGTTTCAAATAAGGTTGTGGTCACAACTAGTGGTCACATCTGCAGAAGATGGAGGAAGGAGCTAGTGCAACCAAGCTCCATTTTGGATATCGTAACTTGGAGAGTCAAGATACCTCATCCCCAGATCCATGAAACGTGAGTCACAAAAGCACCTTCTAAACAAGCGTGTGGTCACCACTTGAGGCCACATGTGAAAGGAAAGGTGAAAGGTTCCAAAGGCACAAGGCTCAATAGGTTCGCAGTGTAACTACTAGAAACGACTGATGGCTTTTGTTAGAAGACTCGAAGAGACTTCAGGGTGATCGCCAGAGAAGATGAAGAGTCTCAAGGAATCTTCCAGTGGCATGAAGACTGTTCATAGAGGCTATTGACAGATGTAAGACTGTTGGATCTTGGAACTGCAACAGAGAGAATGAGCTTGATTGTGACAGAGAACACAAAGAGTCTCGACTACTGGAGAGGCTAAGGAATCTCAGTATAACACACAGTGATGATGGATGCATGGGTTTAACCACCAGAGAAGATGAAGAGTTGCAATGATGATTAGGCAGAGCACTCGACATGGGGTGAGCATACAAAATCACTATGAATAGAGAATGCAGAAGATGCACAGAGAGAATAAAAATGCAAAACAAAGAAGAGATTCGCTGCTATTGAGAGGATTCAAGTGTGTAGAATGAGGCAGAGTGCAGCAACTGAAATGCACAAAAGAGGAATGGTGCATAGAAGGGACATGGAAAACAGAGCATAAAAGGCAAAAGAACATAAAGCATAAGGTAGGGGTGCAATAAGACACTGATGCAGGTAGAGTAGAGAAGTGTAGTAGAACAGTGATGATGCCAGTAAGCCATTGATAAATATTGTATCACTGTGATAAATTTATATATAGCAAACTTTATATTTCAGGGTGGTAGGGAGGTGCTAGGGAGGATCGTTGTCCTTATAGGTTCAAGTGGGTGCTTGAACATAGGGAGTTGTAGCTTCCATTAGTTACAAGAAGAGAAACCAGGGTGGCAGGGTGGTGCAAGGGAGAACATTGGTTCACTAATATACAGGTCGGTGCCTGTGTAACTGGAAGTTGGTGCTTCCATCCAGTTGGTGTTGAAACTCTTAGGAAGTTGGTGCTTCCATCCGGTTGGTGCTAGAACTCTTAGGAAGTTGGTGTTGGAACTCTTAGGGAGTTGGTTCTTCCTTCTAGTGGGTGCTAGAGAAATGAGGGAGTTGGTGCTTCCTTCTAGTGGGTGCTAGAGAAACCAGGGAGTCGGTGCTTCCTTCTAGTGGGTGCTAGAGAATCCATAGAGTTGGTTCTCTCAGCAAGTAGTAGCTTGCAAAACATAGGTTGTAGCCTCATTATGATTTGGTTCTCATAAGTATGATAATGTACAGAATGTAAAGATTACTTATCATATAAAGAAGAAGAGTTTTTTACCCGTTATGGGTTTCCTCAGGAAATATTTGTCTCTGTGTATCTCATATGTGTGAATAATGTTGAATATTCTATTGTTTACTTCCCTGCATTATTGTGATTGTCATTGAGTGCTTTGAAAATAGTTTAAAATAAGCATAATTGTTTAAGCATGGTAACAACTGATTCACCCCCCCCCCCTCTCAGTTGTCCAACACTATGATCACTAGATGTTCAAACATCTAAGCCATCTATTCCTCAAGATCTCCAAGGGATCATTGATAAGCATTCCAAAGTATTTGAAGATATTCCCAAAGGTATTTCACCCACTCCAAATCATTATCATGAAATTCACCTAATTCTTGAGAGTGTTCCTCCTAACATCAGTCCATACAGATACCCTTACGCCCACAAGAGTGAAATTGAGCACATGGTTGACGAAATGTTAGAGGCAGGCATTATTAGACCTAGCCAAACTTCTTACTCTACACCAGTGGTAATGGTATTCAAGAAACATAGATGATGGTGTATGTGTCCAAATTATAGAGAGCTCAACAAGATCACTATTAAATATAAGTTTCCCATTCCCATCATTGATGAATTGTTAGATGAACTACATGGAGCAATCTATTTCACAAAATTGGATATTTGTTCAGGGTATCATCAGATTAGAATGAATGAAGAAGATATCGCAAAAACAACATTCCAAAATCATGAAGGCCATTATGAATTTTTGGTCATGCCTTTTGGCCTTATAAATGCACCTTCCACATTCCAAGGGTTGGTGAATTCCATCTTCAAGCCCTTCCTTCAAAAATTCGTGTTAGTGTTTTTTGATGATATACTAATCTATAGCAAGTCTTCGGAGGATCATGTGTGACATGTTGGCAAGGTGCTACAACTACTAAAGGAGCAACAACTATATACCAAACCATCCAAATGTTTCTTTGGAGTGAAGGAGGTAGAGTATTTGGGTCATATTATATCTCATGAAGGTGTCAAGGTATACCCTAACAATATTAAGGCCATGATGGATTGGCCGATTCCCAAAACACTGAAAAATCTTAGAGGATTTTTGGGTTTGACAGGTTACTACCGAAATTTTGTTCAACACTATGGAAGAATAATAGCACCTTTAATGACGCTAACTAAGAGGGATTCATTTTCATGAACTCCAAAGGCAACTAAATATTTTGAAGAACTTAAAGAGGTGATGTTCAAAGCTCCTGTCTTGACCACTCCAGACTTCACAAAAACCATTATTGTGGAATGTGATGCCTCGGGAAATGGAATTGGTGTTTTCCTAATGCAAGAAGGAAGGCCCATAGCTTTTGAAAGTCGACCACTCAAGGGAAAGGACTTACACAAACACATTCATGAGAAGGAAATGATGAAATACTACATGCATTGAAGAAATGGCATCCTTACCTAGTAGGTAGGCACTTCAAGGTCAAAACAGATCATGATAGTCTTAAATACTTCTTGGAACAAAGACTATCTTCAAAAGAACAAAAAAATGGGTAACCAAGATATTGGGTTATGATTTTGAAATCGTCTATAAAAAGGGGAAGCAAAATGTTGTGGCAGATGTACTCTCAAGAAAGGATGAATATGTTGAGGCCTTTCTCTATGCTATCTCGATCATCCAACCTAATTGGATAATAGAAGCAAGGGATGATAGGAAGAATGACGAAAAAGTGTGGACTCTCATTCAAAGGTTGCAACAAGATTCCAGTGCATCAGATACATTTACATGGAAAAATGATTCACTATGGTACAAAGATTGCTTATATTTATGTAAGAACTCCCAATTCAAACAAAAGGTACTATTGGAATTGCACACCTCTCCAGTAGGAGGGAACTCAGGATTTTTGAAAACCTACCATAGAGTCAAGAAGGCATTTTTTTGGGATGGCCTTAAAAGTGATGTTCAAAGGTTTTTGGCAGAATGTTTGGTTTGCCAACAAAATAAGGTGGAAACAATTAAGACCCCCGGTCGTTTACAACCATTAGCCATCCCAAGTCAGTTCTGGGAGGATGTTTCCATGGATTTCATCAAAGGGTTACCGAGGTCTGAAGGAAAGAGTGTCATCATGGTGATTGTTGATAGACTGGCCAAGTACAAACACTTTTGTGCACTCTCTCATCCCTTCAAATCTACTACAGTTGCCACCACAATCATGGAGACAGTTCAAAATCTACATGGCAGCCCAAAGATTATTGTAAGTGATAGAGATCCCATCTTCACTAGACATTTTTGGATAGAATTATTTTCTTGTTTGGGTACTCAATTGGCTCATAGATCATCCTATCATCCTCAATATGATGGACAAACCGAGATAGTGAACAAATGTTTGGAAGGATACATTTATTGCTTTGTCTATGATAAACAAACACAGTGGTTCAAATGGTTACCCTTGGCAGAATGGTGGTATCACACTTCCTTTCATACTGCATCAAAAATGATACCATTTATGGAATTCTATGGATACCACCCTCCTTCCATCACTTCTTCTCTAAAAGAAAAATATAAGGTTCAAGCAGTGGAAGATCACATCGAGCATCAACAACAAGTTCTCCAAATATTAAAGGACAACCTAACCATGTCACATAATCGCATGAAACAACAAGCAGATCAACATCGTAGTGAAAGAAGTTTTTAAGTAGGGGATTGGGTGTTTTTAAGACTACAACCATACAAAAAAATGTCCCTCAAGCAATCCAAGAAGGATAATAAATTATCACCAAAGTACTATGGCCCTTATAAGGTGTTGCAAAATATTGGTACTATGGCATACAAATTGGAGTTTCTTGCATCTTCACAAGTACACCCAGTTTTCCATGTTTCATGCTTAAAGAAGGTTATAGGCGAAGAGATACCAGTTCAAACTATATTGCCAGAACTTGATGAGGATGGAAAAATCATATTGGGTCATGAAGCCATCACTGACACAATAATTCACCAGCTGAGGAATAGATCCATTTCAGAGTATCTCATTAAATGGAGGAAGCTATCGGCTGAATATTCCACTTGGGAAGATGAGTCTTTTATACAGAATCATCCAGAGTTAATCAAGCATTGTGGACAACACTTGTCTCAAGGGGAGGGGCATGTTAAGCCCGAATATTGGCTCGTTATCCCTTAATTGGGGTATATTACACTAGTAATGTTATTTTATTTATGTCAACTTTATTCCATTAGTTGTAATTGTACCTCCTAGTCTCCTATATATACCAAGGAGACATTTTCATTTGGAATCATCTTTTACTTGAAAATTTGTGTGGTAAAAGGAGATTGCACCCTCGAAGAGGCTTATTATCTAAAATTATATATTTTTCAAGGCGTTGAGTACTTATTCTGAGGTTTTTCTATGTTATATTAATATTTGGTTCTTAACATGTGAAGCTTGTATTCTTGACCTCAAAATATGATAAGCTGGAGTTTAGCTTTAATGCAAAAGCAATGAATTTGATCCTCAATGGACTTGCAAAAGACGAGTTTTTCAAAGTCATGCAGTGTGATTCAAAAAACGCTATGTGGGACAAGATGATAAGTAGTTTTGAAGGTAATGAAAAGGTGAAAGATGCAAAACTTTAGACTCACAGACTGAAATTTGAGCAGTTAAATATGGATGAAGATGAAACTATCAGTAAGTACTTCTTACATATAGAAGAACTTGTCAACACTATGAAAGGTCTAGGTGAAACAATAGATGAATCGTTTCTAGTCCAAAAAATATTAAGATCTCTTCTTGATATATTTAACTCAAAGGTCCTCACAAAAGAAAGGATTAGACATATTACAATGAAGAAAAGAATAAACACAAGAAGGTTTATAGAGAGAATAATTTTAAGAAGAAATGAATTTGTGTAAACAATGATGACAATCCTTCAGATGATGAAGATAATGGCTCTTCTATTGAAAGTAAAATAAATGATGTCATCCTAATAGCCTTAAAATATATAAACATTGAATATACAAGAAGTGAGTTCGTTGATTGTAAAGCAGTAGTATATCTTCAAGGAGAACTTGCCAGTGCCATGGAATATATTGATAGACTAAGAGAAAACAAAACAAAACAAAAACAGTTACTGCTCAGGTATGATAAAAGATGCAATGAACCATCTGACGAAATTTCTCTATTGAAAGTCAAGTTATAAGAAGCTAAGAGGATTGAGGACATCCTCACACAAAAATTAAAGGAATCCAAAACAAAAGGTGAAAAATTGGAAGCTAAAGTAGTGTCTGTAAGAAGAGATCTAGAGAAATTTCAAGCCTTGTATCATCAGAATCTAACAAGTATCAAATCCTCAGAAGGATTAGCCACCATTATGAATTAGCAAAGGAATCCAAAGTTGAAAACAGATTTGGGCTATGAAGAGGGATCAAGTAGTGTTCATCCAAGTAGCAAAGAATCCATCAAGTTTGTCAAATCTAAAACCATTGACAACAACAAACCTGTAGAAACAAAGGAAGATAATAACCCACCAAGGAGGAGTGAAGAAAAATGTACCAAAACTAAATATGTAGAAAATATAAATAATACACCCTCTGCTCAAGGAAATCATTAGCATGGAAGAAATCGACCTGCTAAAATAAGACAACCATTTTCCAGGTACAAAGATTTTTTCTATGGATATTGTTTTTACTATTCTAACTTTGGCCACAAAGCTATAAATTGTTCATTAAGATTTAGACATGAGCAATCAAGACACCCAAGGAATAAATATTTGCCACAACAAAGAATGAGACAACCAAGTAACAAACAAACATAGACTGCAAATCATGTGATGGATGGGAAAAGGATGAAAAATAAAGATAACAATCGTTATGATCCTTTATTCAATGAACTAGAATGTTACAACTTCCATAATTATGGACATAAAGCTACAGACTGTCGCCTAAAAATCTATAAACCAATTTCAAATCATAGAGATGAAAACATCAGTGCTTGGAAGAAGAAAGAAGATAACAAGTGTGGATTAGTGTTGGCATCTCAAAGACAAAAAAAACCCTGGTATATTGATAGTGGATGCTCCAGTGATATGAAGGTGACAAAAGTAAGTTCCTACACTCAAAGAAAGTAAATAAGGAAATGTGACCTTTGGAAATGATGCTCCATGAAATATCAGAGGTAAAGGTCTAGTAAGCTTAGGTAATGGAAGAGCCAAGGCTCAAGATGTATTATTTGTTGATGGATTAAAGAATAATATTATTAGTGTCAGTCAGGTGTGTGACAGAGGATGTGAAGTCACTTTCACTGCCAAAGGTTGTAAAATACAAATAGTGAACACGGGAGAGATGATTGCAAAAGGCGTTATAACTTAAAACAATGTCTATGTTCTAAAGGAAGACAAGGAGGAATTTCATTTAAGAAAATTTCATGAAATTTGGTTATGGAACAGAAGGCTTGGACACCTGAATTTTGATCATATTGTCAAGATGAATAATGAAGGTGATGTGAAACATCTTCCAAGAATATCTAAGCCTCATAACTTTGTATGTGAATCCTCTCAAATAGGAACGCTAACTCGTGTTCAATTCAAATCAAAGATTTTCTCATCTTCAGAGAAACCACTTCAACATATTCATGTGGATCTATGTGGACAGTCGCTAAAGGAAGGAACTGGAGGACAACATTACTTTATGTTGGTCATTGATGACTTCTCCAGACTTACACGGGTTGCATTTGTGAGAGAAAAATCTGATGTGTTTTAGATGTTCGAAAAGTTTAAGGTGTTCGCTGAGAATCAGAAAGGAAGGAAGTTAAAGGTAATTCACTCAGACATGGGAGGAGAATTTTTTTCAAGAGATTTCAAGGAATTCTATGAAAGACATGGAATTAAAAGAGAATATAGTATTTGAGGTACTCCTCAACAAAATGGAGTTGTAGAATGCCAAAATATATCAGTTCAGTAGATGACAAGGGCTATGATGAGTGAAAAGGACATTTCACAAACCTTTTGGGTGTAGGTTGTTCACATGGTTGTTCATATTCTAAAAAAAGTGCATCTAAGGCTGAAAAATGATAAAACTTCATATTAGTTGTGGTTTGGTCGACCTACATCAATCAAGCACTTCAAAGTATTTGAAAGTAAATGATACATCAAAAATAATTTTGATCATCTAGGAAAATTTGATGGTAGATTTGATGAAGGTATCTTCTTAGGATATGCAACAAACAGTAAAGGATACAAATGATTTAACAAAAGAATGCATAAATTAGTAGATTGTATTGATGTTCGAATTGATGAACAAGCTCATGTAAAATATCAACAGAGAATAACCACCAAGTCAGATAAAGAAGATGATGAGGATAATGAAAATGAAGAACAACAAATATCAGAATCACAAGAATATGATGAATTAGGTGGAGAAGAGACACCCAGATAAGAAGATTCAAGACAATAATCAACATCAAATCCTTCCTCTAGAATTACTCAAAATAATCATCCTGCAATTTAGATAATTAGTGAGAAAGACAAAGGTGTACAAACCAGGAGAAGGATAATCGAAGACATCGATCAATCACATATATCCTTCATATCCATGGTGGAACCCAAGAACTTTAATGAATCCACTAAGGATGTAAATTGGTTAAAATCAATGAATGAGGAACTGGATCATATTGAAAAGAATGATACTTGGGAACTTGTTCCTAGGCCAGTAAATAAAAATGTAATAGTATCCAAATGGGTCTACAAAAATAAGATGAATGAGAAAGGAAATATTGTAATAAATAAGACTAGATTGGTCTGCAAAGGGTATGCTCAAATAGAAGGACTAGATTTTGATGAAACATTTGCACCCGTAGCAAGATTAGAAGCTATTATAATGTTTCTTTTCTATGCTTGTCATAAAAAGTTTAAAGTCTACCAAATGGATGTCAAGTCATGTTTTCTAAATGGATATCTAAAAGAAGAACTCTATATGGAATAACCAAAGGGTTTCCAATTGTCAGATAACCATGAATTTGTCTAGAAGCTAAAGAAATCCTTATATGGGTTGAAACAAGATCCTCTTGCCTAGTATTACAGATTGGATAAGTATCTTCAAGGCAAAGGGTTCAAGAGAGGAATTGTTGACTGCAATCTATATATCAAAACAAAGGATAGTGATTTGTTCATTCTATTGGTCTATGTAGATGACATCATCTTCGGACGTAATAATGCTTCATTGGTAGAATGGTTTGCTTCTGTCATACAATCTAAATTTGAAATGTCTATGATAGGGGAATTGCCATTTTTTCTTGGTTTCCAAATTACTCAGAGGTATGAAGGAATATTTTTTTCTCAGGAGAAATATCTAAGAGAAGTGTTGAAAAGGTTTCAAATGGAATATTCTACACCTATGAGCACACTTATGGTCACTGGATGCAAGTTAAGCAAGGATGATGACTCAGCTAATGTTGACCAGAGTTCATATAGGTATATGATAGGAAACCTGTTGTACATCACAACATCTCATCTAGAAATAATGCATGTTGTTGGAATGGTAGGAAGGTATCAATCTGCACCTAAATAGAGTCATTTTTTAGTTGTCAAAAGAATATTTAGATACTTGAAAGGATCAATGAACTATGGCCTATGGTATCCTAGGAATCAAAATTTTTAATTATCAGTCTATTCAGATGATGATTGGGATAACTACATGGATGAAAGGAAACACACAAGTGGAGGTGCATTCTTCTTAGGAGATTCTCTTGTAGCATAGTCGAGCAAGAAGAAAGGCTCCATTTCCTTATCAACTACAAAAGATGAATACATTGCAGCTGCCACTTGTTGTACCTAAGTATTGTGGATGATTCAGACACTTGCAGACTTGGAGGTCAAATATACTATACCGATTCCAATTCATTCTGATAATACTAGTGCAATTAGTGTGTCAAAGAATCTTTTATTTCACTCCAAGACTAAGAATATACCCATAAAGTATCACTTTTTGAGGGAACAAGTTATCATCATTGTTGTTTCTTTGAATTATATTCCATCCAAATATCTGATTTTTGATATCTTCACTAAACTGCTTGCAAAAGCTCAGTTTGAGTATCTATGCCAGAAGTTTGGCGTGACCATGTTATCAAGTTAAAATAGTCTATCAGGTCAGGGGGAGAGTGCTCATAGTATATCTAATCAGGGGGAGAGTGCTTCAGGGGGATAAAAGATTCACTCTTAGTTCTCTTTGACATTGATGTCAAAAGGGGAGAAAAATATGTGGTCTGCTACAGTTGGAGGCCTAGGAAGAATAGTGCAGCCTTTTAGGGTTTCCATCAATGCCAAAGGGGGATATTGTTGGTATATTTACAAGAAGAGTGTGTTTTTCATTGATGGAAATAACAATAACAATGATGGAATATTGGAATCAACGATGGAAAATAGGAAAAAAACAATGATAACATTGGGAATTGTCGTCTACAAGCTCAGGAGGATGAGCACAGGATTTCTAGGAGTGCAACAGAAAGGCCCTTGAGGTCCAAAGGATAGAAATCCTTCGATAATCTTAACGAAGTCAAAATATCAGAAGAGATAGTGAACCTACCATTACATTAGTGAGAAATCTCAAAAGGGACAACGCTTTACAGAAGTGTAGATGAGGTCCAAGAGATAGACTCGTAGGAGGAATGTAGTTCAAAGCCTTTTAATACTTTGAAAATCTTCTAATTCAGAAGAAATTGTAAGCTCAAGAGGAAGAGTGATAGTGGTCGTCAAATCAACCATTAGATCAAGGAAAGTCGTGGGCCATCGATCGGACGAGAGCGGAGAATCAAGAATCGAGAAATGAAAGAAAGGAAGTGCTAACTTCTGACATCGTGAAGTGAGAAGTCCCAAAGGGAGAAGGAATCATGGCCATCCATTTAGGCAGGACATGTGGTGAGAGATAAACATTATGTTGATTCACAAATTGGTAAATCAGAGATAGGAGAATCAAAAACTTGTGAAGTCTGAGTTCGTGAAGGTGATCATAGCCATTGATCAAGGAAGGTCGTGGACCATTGATCTGGAAGGACAAAGTTCAGAGTTTGGGAGTTCATACCTCGAAGAAAGGAAGTGGTATAACTTCTGACATTGCGATTCAAGAAGTCTTGAAGTATGAAGAGGAGATCTAAATCGTCATATCACTGAGGGTCTTGGACCGTTGATCTAGCACAATGTACTTTAGAGTTTGGTAGTTGGGAGAGTCAGGGCATCTCACAACAGAATATCTGAAGCATGATGTTTAAAGTGATTTATTTATTATCATGTGGTCACAGCCAGTGGTCACATCAAAGGAGAATAGGGGAAGGATATAACGTCGCTAGGCTCTATCTCAGAGTTTCAAGAGTTGGAAGATTCTAGGTGACTCGCAGAAGAATATTCGATGCGAGAAGTCGCGAAGAACCTTTTGGATAGGCTTCTAGTCACAGTTTGTGTTCACGTGAAAGGAAGGGGCTTAGATAGAAAAGATAGCACCCACTGTGTAGTTTTATCAGGAAGGGAAAAGGTGCCAAAGAGATGAGCGTGTGGAGGTTCTCTCTGTAACTACCAAAACACACTGATGGTATCTTCCAGAGAATTCAAAGAGCTTCAAGGTGATCACCAGAGGAGTTGAAGAGTCTAGAGAAAAATTCCAGTGGAATGAAGACTCATCATAGATACAATTGACATATGGAAAAGTGTCAAAGACTATAACTTCTAGAGAGGATGAAGAGTTGCATGCATGATTTGGTAGAGGACTTGGCATGATAAATATACACAGAAAGAGAATAGAAGGGGCATCTTCAATTGTGATGCATGTGTGTAGAAGAGAATTTTGAGGTGCTCATTCAGAGACAGAGTAGAAGAAAAGAAAGAGAAAGATGATGTGAGTAGGAATGCACTGATGCAGGTAGAGAAGAGAAGTATAGCAGAACATGGATGAGACTGGTAAGCCATTGAAAAATATTGTTCACTGTAATAAATTTCTGTAACAAAGTTTTATATCTCAGGGTGGTAGGGAGGTGCTAGGGAGGATTGGTGTCCTCAAAGTTTCAAGTGGGTTCTTGAACATAGGGAGTTGTAGCTTCCATCTAGTTTCTACCATAAAAACTAGGGTGGTAGGGTGGTGCAAGGGAGAACCATTGTTCTTTGTTATACCGGTTGGTGCCTGTGTGGCTGGAATTTGGTGCTTACATCCACTTGGTGTTGGAACACTCAGGGAGTTGGTGCTAGAGAAACTAGAGAGTTGGTTCTCTCAGTAGGTTGTAGCTTGTAAAACAGAGGTGGTAGCCTCACAAAGATTTTGTGCTCATAAGAATGATAATGTACATAAAATAAAGACTACTTATCATATGAAGAAGAAGAGGTTTTCTCCCTTTATGGGTTTCCTTAAGAAAATTAGTATCTCTATGTAATCTATGTGATTGATCAAATATTGTATATCTATGCATGTTAATTTATCAAAAACACATTAAATAATAATCTAGAAAGATTCAGAAAAGAACTTGAAAAGTTTCAAGCTTATATGTATATAATTGATTCACCGCCCCCTCTTAGTTATTTTTCCAACACTTTGTTCCTCTCCACTCAGTAGTCATGCTGGTAATGTGGTTCCCCACATGTCCAACAAACTTTATTTGGTCCAACACTACTGGTACCTGAAGTAGAATCTAACGTTCCGATGGCTTGGAACAATGGTCTTTTTTATTGAATAGGCCTAAACTATTGTTGTTGCGGTCGATGCTACTGGTGGTGTTGGGGTCCTTGGTAGGGAGTCTGTTGCTGAGGTGTTGGTCACCAAGGTGTAGTGAAAGTGGATCCTCTTTAGAAGCCATGATATCCTGGTGAATGTCTAGCTAGTGTCTGATGCTGCTGCACACCAGATGACGCATACCCCGATGGTCTTGTTGGAGTCCTGCTATGACCCCCGCTAATAAGCTCCTCCTATGCTATGAGGGTATAATAATCTTAACCTTTTCACGAATGCTTCCATTAAGGACAACATCATGCAAGGTTTGAGGCATAATAATCTTAACCTTTTCACGAATGCTTCCATTAAGGCCAAACATGAACCTGTTGAACTTAAGCTTCACGGTATTTAGGTCCAGAGCATATCGAAGTAGCTCCATAAAATGGGCCTCGTACTTGGGCACCGTATGAATGCCCTATCACAAGGTGTTGAACTCGTTGAGTTGACGTTTAATGAATTCCTTATATAGATACCTCTCTCAGAACCGTTCCTTGAACAGTTCCCATGACACATCTTCTACGACCATGTTCAATTGCAACAGGAGTGTCTTCCACCATAGAATATCTCTCCTCTTCAGTTGGAATACCTCCATGTGGACCTTCATGTTGGAGGTATAGTCGCGAAGTGCACATCTCCATATTCTCCAACCATGCCTCGACGGTTGCTCCGTCTGGGGCACCAAAGAACTCTAGAAATTTGACCTTCTTGATTTCACAGTGAATACTACTAGTACTGACCGAAGGACGTAGTGGACCCTCAGGGGGTGCCGATGCCCTGGCCTCATCTCTATCCAAATGTCTAATCAGTGACTCAGACATCCAATTAAATTACCTCATCATCCCAACCACATCACCCACAACTATATGTTCCTTCCCGACAACTTGTTCGTCTCCCTGGGGGTTAGACCCCTTAGGCATGGATGCTACTAGGGGCGTCGTGCCTCCTCCCCCAACACCCCATCGTCTTCCTTAATGACTTTCTCTAACCATGATTACCTACACGAATACAAGTCAATTTACTTAACAACATTATAATAAATTATCAAATCAACGAAAGCCGTAGTGATCCCAAGTCTTGGGTTGAACCCGCTCTGATACCATATGTACATACCCCATAGTTATGACTACAGGAAGGTAAAAATGAAAAAAATTAATAAACACAACTTGATGACAGACACAATGCATGCAATTTAGGCAATAGACAACAATGGCCCAACATACTAGCACTTCAGGCAATTGGACAAAACATGCAATAATCAATTAGAAAAAAAAAATGACTACCTACTCATCCTACTAGCTAAAGGACAACATCAAACAACCACAACAGTTTCAATGACCAGTTCTAGAACCTCTACGATGAGCAAAAACTAATCAAATCAAGGCTTTATAGAACCAAGTACAACATCATTTACAATGAACATTACGTCCACATCGATAAGCACAAGACTCCAAGCCAAGTTATCATATGCGCCTATCGCTCAAACATGCCTTGATCCCATCATAAGGAATCGAGTCGCCATCATGTGTCAAACACGATTGTAACTAAGGCGCAACTTAAACAGTCACGAATACTTAAACATCAAGACACAATCACCCACAACTAGGATCTCCAAACTTAACTGTTATACCTTAAGGGAATAAATAATGAGAGAAATCTATTTAGTCAATGCTAACAATGCACAATGTAATGACACTTAATGCAGGGTTAAATTTTCAACAAAAATCATAATAAAATAATTACTGATATCTAAGCAATGATTCAATAAGTCCTTAACCAGTTCCCTGTCGTGAAAATAATAAAGCTGTCATGAGGTGATGATCATAGTACATCCAATTAAATAGTTAAGACTATTGTAAGACTATTGAACTAATATCAGGAGATAACACATTAATGTAATAATCCCTTAAGACTGATATAGAAGTAAGTAAGACTGTTAAAATGAATTAATAGATTATTAAAATAATATGCATAGCACCCATAAAAGTAAATATGCGATAACACATGTGATAACATTAATAAAATTAACATTAATAAAAGTAAGAAGAGATAACATTAATGAATGTAATTATGCGATAACATATTAATAAAGTAAACCATTATGACAATAGTAACCCAAAGAATTTCTAAACTGTTATAAATATTATATTATAGTGAGTGATATTCACACTGCTCATATAATACCTTAATTGTAAAACAATCAACTGATCAAATGGAATAACCACAATCGTAAGTCACCTGCCAAAGTTTCAGCTACCCAAGTCACGACATAAAATATTCCTAAATTGCCAATACGACCAATGCTAACCCCTAAACATTTAGAAATCCTTGTATGATTAAATGATCTTTGTTTGGTTATTTAAATCGTTGGGTAATACAATAAAACACAGTAATAAAACAAATCTCAGAAACAAAAATTTAGTGACCCTTTTTCAATTTCATAGGATGCACTATCACCCAAATAAAACTTCATATGCATAACTAAACGAGTCTTTTTTCTTATAACAACATCTACGCAAGAGAGATTTTGACGATAAAGAAATGTGTGAACAAGAAATTGATTTATTATTCAATACAATTTTTCACATGCGTACCGTAGCCAATGCGAAGAACTAGAAGTGATTGTTCGTGCTCGCGCTCCACACAAATCCATCTTTCTGACCGATGAAACCTCACAGGTACCTCCTAACCAACGATAGGGGTACTCTTCTTCCCCCTAAGCCCTCTGAGCTACAAAGGGGACACACACACAATACCATAAAATTATAGCACCCAACTCACCTTGCAAGGTCGAGCTACCACTCGTTACCCAAGATGGGTATCCCAACGCCCACAAGAGAAAGTTCAGTCAAGATAAAATTTCAGTAGCGTAACATTACACAAGCCAGATGTGATCCATATTGCTCCTCCACCATCCTTTTTATAGAGTTTCTTAGTCATTAATTTACCAAACCCTCATTAGATTCCTTTTTCATTTATTTAATTAGGAAAAACCTCCCCTGTACACATGTTTCCCGATCCCCTAGTTGCACCAGAAAATCAATTTCATTAATTAATTAAATATTCCTATTTCCCTCACCCTCCTAAAAGTGTTCCTAAAAATGCTCCTCGGTGTCCCAATATTCCCTTACAATTCTTAAATGAATTATGCCTTACTTAATTCCTAATTGAGTTCATAAATAGAATGTACCAAAGGCTAGAATCCATACTAAGTTGGACATTCCCGTTTTTCTTTAAGTTTCCCTTTTTCTTTTAAGTTTCCCCCTTGTTCCTTTTCAACTAAAAATCAATTGAGAAAGTGTAGATAAAAACAACCATTTACGCTTTTTCATTTTTAACTAAAAATCAATTTAGCAAGTGTAGATAAGAGCAATCATTTACCCTTTTCCTTTTTAACTAAAAAGAATCAATTTAGCAAGTGTAGATAAAAACAACCATTTACCCCTTTTAATAAATTTAATCCTCCATTATAATTTTTACTTTAATAATTAAAGTTTGAATTTCTTTACCCCCTTCTTGTAATATGTCTAATTATTTTTTTTCAGAGGTTCTACATAGACCTAGGTTTTAAATTCATCAGACTTGGCGATAGTTCTTAAGGGAATTTTTTTTATTAAACTTACCCATCACTTTATTCATTTTAAGGCCAACTAGGTCCCAAGGAGGCATAGTTTTCTAGGAACTATGTTTATTATCTTACCAGTTAGAATCATGACTTTCCCTTCAGGATGAACTACATGCTCCAAGGGTTCCACTTGCCTCTTTCCATTTTATTTGCATGACATGCCCTTCAAGACACACTACATGCTCCAAGGGTGTCACTCACCTCTTGACTGAATTTGGTAGAGGTCAAACCCCTGGAGTCAATACTTCGTTAGGTGATCTTGTGGAAGACTAAGGGTCTCTAAGGAATAAGAAACCTACCTTATTGTTCACCCCTTAGAATCATCATGAGAAACTATCACAGTCTTCCCTCACGGCATCATGGGTCTTCTCGAACTAGGTAATCGTTAACCTACAGTTCAAGCCACGGTGGGAGTGCTAGTAGGCTGTGGCAGGGATGCTTCCACACCTCTCCCTCAATGTCTCTGGTTGTCATGCATGACCCCGCTAATCCAAATGTGAGTATGGTCGAAAATCTATTGTCAGCCTGCATCCATCAATGAATCATGTCAACAATAATAATCAATCATCATAACATCTAATCATATGTACATATGTCACATCAACAACATTCAAGCCCCAGCAGTCCACTCCCTGACTCGATCTAGAGTCCAAGGGGTTTCATCGATGCCTTTTCATCCTCAATGTTCAGAGTCCTGCACACTCAGGAGAACCCAGTGAATATCACCTGTCTATGCAAATACAACAAAATAACATATCATCAAATCCACAATATGTCATAATCATAATAAAAAAAACCAATAGTATAATAACCTGGATCACTTGCACGCAAGAATCCTCAAAGAATAAGTTCGCTCAGTGCATGCAAGAGAGGGATGTTACAAGGGGCTGCCATCAATGTTATGACCAAATATAGTATGTTAAAAATCAACCTTGAAGGATCCTTAAGAGATACTCCCACTTTGCTTAATCTTGCAAACAAATCCATAGTCAAACTTGAAGGGATGATAGAAGATGTCATAATCTCTATTGATTATTGGGAGCACCCTACTACATTCTTAGTCCTTCAAACAAAGTCTCAATTTAATGGGTACCATCTCATTTTTGTAATTCCTTGGCTGGCCATAATAGATTCATATATTGGTTGTAGGGGAGGAAGCATGACTATAAGTGATGGTCTTTCCCAAAAGAAAATTGTTCTATATCCTCATGCTAAACCTTCAGTAACAAAAAACCTTCCTATGTGGGTGGAAGAGGAAAAATATCTAACACAAGAAATTGACTATCATATATAAACCATAAACATAGCTATGGATTATAGTACAATTGATGAAGATACTTTCCTTGAAAATTTTCTGCAAAACCAATATCCAGTTGATGTCAAAATAGAAGGGATAAATGATGATAATAGATATAAAAATTTTATTGTAAATAACACAGAATTATCGACATATTTTCTCACTAGTGTTATAGAATATCCAACTGTCAAAACCATAGAGATAATCCCTAAAAAAACACTCAAAATCAACAATAAACTTAATAGTCAACAAGAACAAAAGTTATTAGGTGTGTTGAAAATAAATGTTGAAGATTTTTCATGGGATTATAAAAAAATGAAAGGAATCCATAATTATATTTGTACTCACTATATTTATATCAAGGATGACTGCAAACCTATTAGGTATCCCCAAAGGAGGATGAACCCTGTAATGAAAGACATAGTTAAAAGAGAACTTCAAAAGTTGGTAGATGATTCATATATCCAATCTCAGACAGTGAATGTGTCTCTCCTCTAGTCATTGTCTTGAATAAAAATGGGAAATGGAGGATATGCATAGATTACCGAGATTTAAACAAGGCTACTAGAAAGGACCATTTTCCATTACCCTTTATTGAGAAGTCTTGGATGTCTTTGTTGGGAAATAATACTTTTGATTCCTGGATGGATTTAGTGGAGACAATATAATTCATATTAGTCATCGAGATCAGGAAAAAACCACCTTCACTTCTCCTTGGGGAACATTTTCTTACCAAGTCTTAACTTTTGGCCTATGAAATTCCCCAGGGACTTTCCAAACATAAATTCTCAACATCTTTTCAGAAATCATCCATGATAAAGGTGATATCTAGATGGATGAACTTACCCGTTATGGAAAGTGTTTTGATGAGGCCTTAGAAAATATAGATAAGGTTCTCCAAAGATGTAGATAAATGAACTCGTCCCTTAGAAATAAAAAATTAAATATGATGATGAATGAAGGGATTGTGTTAGGAAACCATCTATCCTCTAGTGGGATTGAAGTAGACAAAAACAATCTCCCTAATTTCTACACCTATGAAACCAAAGGATATCATAAGTTTTCTTGGACATGTAGGATATTATAGGAGGGGATATTATGGGAGGTTCATCAAGGTTTTTAGTAACATAGTTTCTCCCATTTTTACACTACAATCCAAGTATGTATATTATTGTCAGACTCTAAACTTCCAACAAGATTTTGAAACAATAAAAGAGAAACTGTCAAGTGCTCCTGTCCTACAAGGTGCCAATTGGGCTCTCCCATTTCACATCCACATTGACACATCATACAAGTCTGTAGGAGTAGTCTTAGGACAAAATGAACATAAAAACCTTATGAAATTTATTTCATACGTAAAAATTTGCCTGGTGCAGAACTCAACTGCAATATTATAGAAAATGAATTGTTAGTAGTAGTTCATGCTCTCAATAGATTCAGAAACTAGGTTACATGGTATAAATCTTGTGTACATACAAATCATTTTTCCATTAGATAATTGATGAAAAAACCTGACATAAATGGTAGAATGATTAGATAGATTTTTTTATTACAATAGTTTTATCTAACTATTCTTGATAATCCTGGAAAGCACAATGTAGTTGCATATTTGTTTTCGAAGTTGAATATTACTACTGAAGAAGACATGATTGATGATCATCTTCTAGACGAGAACCTATTTTCCATATTAACACAAAACCCTTGGTTTGTTGATATAACAAATTATGCAACAATAGGGAATTTCCCTCAACATTTCTCCTACAAGGAGAGGTGCAAGATTGTTTGGAAGCGTTCATCCTATACTTGGGTAGAAACATATATATTCAAAATTTTCCCAAAAAAAATATTGAAGAGATGCATAAGAGAAGATGAATTACATGACATCCTCCATGCTTGTCATGATGAACTACGTTGGGCATATTGTACAATAAAGAGGAAAAACTATAAGATATTACAAGTTGGATACCATTGGCCTACCCTACACATAGATGCTTAGTAATACACTTCACATTGTGATGAATTTAAAACAATGGGGAATCCTACAAAGAGGAATGAGATTCCTTTATATCCCCAAGTATCATTGGAACCATTTCGAAATTGGGGCATGGAACTCATAGGCCCAATTGATCCTCCATTAGGACAAAAAAAACACATATTGGTATGTAATGATTATTTGACCAAACGGGATGAAGTAAAATATATGAAGGATGCCATAAACAAAAATGTAGTTGCATTCCTCTAAGAATGCATATTATCAAGGTTTGTTTATCCAAGAGAGATATTCACAAACCAAGGACCTCAATTTACGTCCAGACTTATTGAAGAAATCATGAAAGAACACAACATCCATCATAGCAATTCAACACCTTACTATCCAAAAGAAAATGGGTAGGTCGACGTCACCAATTGAGAACTAGAGAACGTCCTCACCAAAACAGTGACCATGAACAAGAAAAAATGGTCAAATAAACTCACAAAAGAAACATGAGCATACAAAATCACATGGAAGACTTCCACTAGGATCACACCCTTTGAGTTAGTCTATAGTAAAAATTCCATCCTCCCTATTGAATTTAAATACCATAATTTAAGGACAACAAATAAATTAGACATGTATTTACCATCAAAAAGAAGATAAATATTGATTCAACTAAATTCCTTAGATGAGTTCAAAATCCAAGCACTCTTTAACACTAAAGTAGTACAACAACATAGAAAAGATCGACATGGAAAAAAATTAAGCATAACAATTTCAAATAAGGGGATTGAGCCCTCTTATATGATTCAAGATTCAAACAATTTAAAGGGAATATGATTACCATATGGTTAGAGACTTACATGATCAAAAACTTCTATGGTAATGGTCAGTACAGATCAAAACCATTGATAAAGAAAGAATTCCTTTGTTAGTAAATAGATTTAGGCTAAAAGTTTACAGCAAGACACTAGTAAGAGAAGAATTGATAGCGAAAATAAATACACATAACATGGATGTGATTGAAGATATATATTCTCTCAATCCATCCAAATAATGAGAGATACGAAAAGAAAGAAGGAAAGGAATAAAATTCATGGGTGAAAACTTCCCTGGGGAATCTAGGATAGGTCTATGGGTGAAATACTCAAGTGGATACAATATCATATATGAGGAATAATTAAATATCCTCATCAATAATACCTTCTAGAGGCTTGATGAGACAAAGAATTGGTGAAAACCAGTGATGAGAATTTTTCCTTGTGAAAAAAAGAGAATAAAAGAGAGAAAAAAGAAAAAAGAAAAGAAAAGAAAAAAGGGAATAAAGATTTATGAATAGTAATTTTTTATTTTGTAGGTACCATATATATTAACCATCATTTTAGGTCCCTTTATTTGAATTTACCATATGCATAAGGAGAAGTCAAAAAATAATCAGTAAAATCAACAAGCAACTTTTTAGTTATCTACACTTCTCATGACATCCTCCATACATAACATTATCCATCATTTCTATTCAATTATATATATTTTCCTATTTCATGTTCATCAATACCACTTTCCATAATTCACAAAATTTTGCATTGTTTTTTAACAAAAATGACCTATAGGGTTATCCTACATATTTCTATAGGATCATCCTATAAGATTCTAAAGGATCAACATATAGGTTCATTTCTACAATTAATGGAAATAATTCAAGGGTCAATACCGACATAAACAATACAAGTTTTAATATAAGAAACAAAACAACATTCTCTAACCATTTCTACATTAGATACAACCATTGGGACAAAAAAAATCTATTTCTACATGATACTTTGTATTGTGTAGAAAATTTTCAGCATAAAAAGATACAATTCTATAGGATGCTTTGTATTCTATAGAACACTTGTAAGCCACGACATTAGATATATTTGTATGAAATATAAATATAGCACCCATCTTGAAAAGGACGTCATCAACACGAATATCAAGTAGGGGACCTGAACATCATCAAGAAACCACTCAAACATTGAATGATAAACAACAAAACAACATGCCATTAGTCCAACCACCTGTAGAAAAAACAGTTAGATACATGCAAAGGTAATCTGGGTAACACAATTATATCCCATCTCAACATTCATTTAATACTCATACAATGTTATTCATTCTTATTTCATATGGTAAAAACATCTATAAAGTCTAATATGGTGATGAAAATGAGAATGTTTCCTTGTTTTGTCAGTTGGGGTGGCTATAATTTGTTCTAAAGTTTAATTGACATGTGGAATTAAGTGATTTTAGTGTATGATAGTACCATGAAGTATTAGATATTACAAGGAACGAATTAAGGAATGATAAAGACTTCAAGACAAAAGTTGTGACAAGACAACAATCTAATCCAAAATTTGGGGGCATAATTTGGAGTAAAAGGGGATTTGAATCACAACTTCGAATTATAAGGTAAGAGGTGAAAAGTTCAATATGTTATAAGCAAGGAAATGAGCTCATAGGTGTGGAAGAGAATCCAAGCACTCATCCAATAAAATATAAGATGCTTGAGGAACATAATCACTATAGGTAGCCATGAAACCCTCATTGACAAAAGAGATAGCTCTACAGTTGTAAAAATATTCTCATCATTTGCTTCAATTTATATGGTTCATAAACTCATGGTCAAATTCACTATTAATAAGGATTTGTGTGATATTTGGAAAAAACAAAATTGTGTTGTAGAAAACCAATTTTTGCAGTCTTGTAGAATACAGTTCCTGTAGAAATTTGCTTACATAGTCCTATAGGGACTGTTGTACAGAAACCATATTGACCCGAAGTTGTTAAATGACCCTCATATTTTTCTCTTTTCTCCCAAGTAATTTATTCCCACAATTTTTCTAACCACCATGTTTTCCTAAAAACAAACCCAAGTTGTCATATGCTCTGAACAATTACCTCTACAGGAAGCCACTCACTAGTTTGTTTCTCCCTCTCATTTCCTTCCTTCAAATACTCAAATCATAATCCTTGAGAAGTAAAATCATCAGCATCAACCATGGATGTTGGGTTCAAATGGAGAAGGCCAAAAAAACCTTCTAGGTTTGATGACAATCTTGAGATATTGGAAATTTTTTAGAATTGTAATTGGATGGGATATTTCGAAAGACTCAGAGGTTATGATGATGAGGTAGCCATAGAATTTGATCAAAAATTCCATAATATAAAATAACATGAGTATGTAACCACAATAAGGGGGATAACAATACAAAAAAATGAAGCCTCCAACAATAGAGTATCTAGTATTCCCATGGTTCTCCCTTGGAGTAAAGAAGAGATGGAAGAATCCATTAATGATAAGAAGACATTATTCCTCCCAAATGAAAAACATAATGAGGAAAATAATGGAATGAAAAGGGAAATCCTCCCTCATCCTTGGCCAAAAGTTTCCTATCACATCATCAAATAAATCACATGTGAGGGAAGAATCAGTGTGGTATATTCTTACCACTTTTGATTAATCCACCATCTTAGACATCTTTTAAATCAGTAACCACACCAGAGTGTGATTGATCTGAAAATGAAAATATTTGTATTGTTGTGCAAAGTATTCATTTCCATAAAAAATAAATGTGCAAAGGGTTCTTTCATCATGATTTATAAAATTTCAGTGTGAGGGAGTATTGTTTTGATTTACTACTTTAATATCTTAAATCTGTCTAACATAGCAAAATAAATTCATCATAAACACACAACACATGTTGAGGCAGTTCACCCCTCCCGGGTTACATCTGTCGGGTCCAAGGCTCCCAATGGGCATGTCCTTGATATATTCATGCTCAAAATGGTGTTACAATGAGAAAAAGGCCAAAAACAGGCCAAACCAACTGAGAAAACGAATTCTGAGTACAGACAGAAGCTTAAAATGACTATGTTATCACCTAAAACTGTGAAGGCTGATCCAATACAACTCCTCTTCCCTCAAGGCCCTGATGGCTCCTCAATTTTCTCTGACTTTAAAATGGCTGAAAGACACCTCTGTTGGCTCTACAACCTATTCCATTCGCTCCAGAAGGCCGATACTACCCAAAATCGACCAAAATTACCTGCCAAATGGTTTCCTGTAGCAAAAGTTATGCCCAAAACTAACTCTGTCCTCTTTTCCCCAAAAAACTCCACCAAAATTGGAGTAGCGGGAGTTAGCATGGCTAAAAATAGCAAAAGGATCCAAACAAGGTGGACTCCGCCCAACTCTCTCCGAACCATTATCATGCATATTTAATGTTAAGGCTCATGGTCACTTGACTCCGCCTAAACCGTCACGTTTTATTGTTGGATACCCACGTTGCAAACCCGTGGCAGTTACCCCCACGTGCACATATGAATGGTGCTAACCGTAACCGTCGGCAACCCGTAGCATATGCGTTTACCCCACGTCTCATGTGAACGGTGCCAACCGCAAGCGTTGGGGCTAAGTCCTTGGTTCTGGCTCGGGGTCCTGTGCAAAAGGGGGCTGGTCCTTAGGGGTTGGTCCCCTTTTTACCGCCCTTCCAAACTTGATGCAAGTTTAAAATATAAATGTGTCGTTTAAACTGCAAGCCACCTCACTAGCCCGAGCGGTTAAGTCTCGGGGCTATCTTTCCATCCACCCGCGGTCGAATCCTGCCAATGCTAACTTTTTTGCGCGCTCCAATATGTTTTTAAAAAGTTGATGCCACGTGGCGGCCTTCGCGCCCACCACATTTTTTTTTTTAAAAACATATGTATATATATATATATATATATATATATATATATATATATATTGTTTTATTATCTCATTATAAATATTTTTTTTTGTTTTTTTTTAATGAAATAAGGGATATTCAAACTTGAATATCTTTCACATGTAGAGTCGGTTTTGCGTGCCATTCATGGAAATAAGATCGTATCGACGAGACCTATCCAGTCATTCTGACTTCAACCATTTCTGAGAAATTTCAATTTTGAGCATTTTCTTCACTTAGGACATGATCTCCTGATCACACCTCCTAATTAGGAAGCTTTTGGACCCCAAAAGCCTTCAATTACCTATTAAGAAGATGAGGGTACAAGTCCCTCACCTTTTCCAATTCAATTCACTTTTCCTTACTCGGTTTGCTGCCTTTAAGACCAAACCAAACATAATCAACATTTCCCCTCCTTGAAGTGTGTGTCCTTCTATCAAGAATAACATCCTCTTTCAACTCATCCAAAAATTCTGGCGAGAAATCTTCTATGGAAGGTAGCTGAATGTCACTTTCATAATCAGAAATTAAAGGAGGCTCATACAAATGTAAATTTTCCACATTCATAATGGAATACATTTGCATGTATGAAGGCAAATCTAATTGAAAATCATTATTTCCAACTTGTTTAAGGATCTTGAATGGACCATAATGAATAGGATTCAGTTTTTTACCTTCTCCTTGCATTCTTTCCTTACTAATATGCAGCCATACCTCATCCCCTTCTTGAAACTTATGATCAATTTTGTGCTTATCATGCCTCTCTTTGTATTTTCCTTGACTTTTTACAAGTTGTTATTGCACCATGCGAGCTTTGTCAATGCCACTATGACCATCAATGGCCACATCCTTCTCAAGAATAAAATCTAAAGGTGATTTAGGCAAATACCCAAAACAAGCTTCAAAAGGTGAAGTATTTGTAGAAGAGTGCTTGGCCCGGTTGTAAGCATGTTGAATGTAATGCAAA
>ML787837.1:711290-740546 GCA_009831015.1 Picea engelmannii | reverse complement strand
TTCTTCATTAGGAGCTTGAACATGTCAGTTTGAAGTACTAGTGCTTGGATTAGTTTCAGTTTCCTTTCCCTTCATAATTTTCAAACCCATGGCTGAAATTTTGGTTTCATCCCCTGAATCATCACCTAAATCTTGAGGTGTAGTTGTAGTAGCTGCAGTTTTCTTCTTTCCCTTGTTTTTGTTAAACTGATTTCTTTTTTTAGGATGTAATTTCCAACAGTTTTTTTCTTCATGGCCCTCTTTAGAACATTGTTTACAAATGGTTTTTTCACCCTCTTGTTTGATAGATGCATTATTTTTTCCTTTTCCCTTAAAAGTTTTGTCTTTGTTTTTCCCTTTGAAAAACTTGTTTCTACCCTCATCAAAAGTGATTTTCCCTCTTGCCTCTAAATGCGTAGCTTGTACACAAACTTTGTCTAGACTAGTAGGATTAAACATGAGGATAGTATGTTTAAGGTAACTGTGCAAACCGTCGATATATTTCAGCAAAGTATCTTGACTTTGTAAATCTACCCCTAATAAGAGTGCTCTTCTCCTAAATTCTTGGGTATAGTCTTGTACATTCTGTCCCTTAAGCTGTCTAAAGTTTTGCCAATTCATTATAGCCTTTTGTAGATGAGATAATGGATAAAATTGCTTCTTGATTGCAGTAATAAATTCATTCCATGATAAAGTAATCTTACCATGTTTCTTTATTTCATCCTTGGTCTTGGATTCCCACCATACCAATGCTGCTCCATCCATTCTTAGCGAGGCTAGTTGTATCTTGGTGTTGTCATCATGAAGGTTTTGAATCCTTAAATAAACTTCCAATTGTCTGATCCAATTATCAAGTTTTTCTGCATTGACTTCACCATTAAACATAGGCAATTCAAATTTGACATCAGGCTTTAAAAAAGGACGTTTACCAGTGGTTTTCGACTTATGAGACTGATTTACCGAAGTTGAGGAAGACGATGTAGATGAAGAGGAAGAAGATGGAGATGGTGGATCACCATTTCCTCCATGTCCTTTCTTTGAATGTTCATTAATCTTCTTGCCTCCTATGGAACCCTCTCCTTCTTTCTGGTTTTTAGACCCTTCTCTAGCAATCCTGTCATTTATTTCTTGGTAGAGGATCCTTACCATTTCAGTCATATCTAATAAATCTTTCCGAAATATTCATTCTTCCTCCTTGGGATCCATCTCTTCAGGAGTTTCTCCTTCTCTTGAAGACATGCTTGAAGCTGCTTCTAAGGATCTTGGAGGTGGATTTTTGACCCTTCTTGGTTGTGGATTCGTTTGTGCACTAACCAAGTTTCCTTCACCTCTTTGGAGTTTTATCCTAGTAAGAATGAAAAGTTGCAAACAAGTAAATTAATCTTTGCACAAAACCAATGCTGAGTAAAAAGACTCTAGCTTCAAAAGCTCTAATCCTGAGCTCTGATACCATCTGATCTGAAAATGAAAATATTTGTATTGATGTGCAAAGTATTCATTTCCATAAAAATTAAATGTGTAAAGGGTTCTTTCATCATGGTTTATAAACTTTTAGTGTGAGGGAGTATTGTTTTGATTTACTACTTTAATATCTTAAATCTGTCTAACACAGCAAAATAAATTCATCATAAACACACAACACATATTGAGGCAGTTCACCCCTCCTGGGCTACATCTATCGGGTCCAAGGCTCCCAATGGGCATGTCCTTGATCTATTCATGCTCAAAATGGTGTTACAATGAGAAAAAGGCCAAAAACAGGCCAAACCAGTTGAGAAAACAAATTTAGAGTACAGACAGAAGCTTAAAATGACTCTGTTATCACCTGAAACCGTGAAGGTTGATCCAATACAACTCCTCTTCCCTCAAGGCCCTAATGGCTCCTCAAGATCCTCTGACTTTAAAATGGCTGAAAGACAGCTCTGTTGGCTCTGCAACCTATTCCATTCACTCCAGAAGGCTGAGAATACCCAAAATCGACCAAAATTTCCTGCCAAATGGTTTCCTGTAGCAAAAGTTATGCCCAAAACTAAATTTGTCCTCTTTTCCCCAAAAAACTCCACCAAAATTGGAGTAGCGGGAGTTAGCATGGCTAAAAATAGAAAAAGGTGAGAAACAAGGTTGACTCCGCCCAAATCTCACCGAACCATTAGCATGCACATTTAATGTTAAGGCTCGTGGTCACTTGACTCCGCCTAAACCGTCGCATTTTATTGTTGGATAGCCATGTTGCAAAACCATGGTAGTTACCCCCATGTTCACATATGAATGGTGCTAACCGTAAACATCGGCAACCTGTAGCATATGCGTTTACCCCGCGTCTCATGTGAACGGTGCCAACCACAACCGTTGGGGCTAAGGCCTTGGTTCCATCTCGGGGTCTTGTGCAAAAGGGGGTTGTTCCCCTTTTTACCACCCTTCCAAACTTGATGCAAGTTTAAAATATAAATGTGTCATTTAAACTGCAAGCCACATCACTAACCCAAGCGGTTAAGTCTCACGGCTATCTTTCCATGCACCCGCGGTCGAATCCTACCAATGCTAACTTTGTTGCACGCTCCAATATGTTTTTAAAAAGTTGATGCCACGTGGCGGCCTCCGCGCCCACCACAATTTTTTTTTAAACATATGTATATATATATATATATATATATATATATATATATATTGTTTTATTATCTCATTATAAATATATTTTTTTGTTTTTTTTTAATGAAATAAGGGATATTCAAACTTGAATATCTTTCACATGCATAGTGAGTTTTGTGTGTCGTTCATGGAAACATGATCGTATCGACAAGACCTATCCATTCGTTCTGACTTCAACCATTTCTGAGCAATTTCAATTTTGAGCATTTTCTTCACTTAGGACATGATCTCCTGATCAGTGATGATACCTTACATCCTCCTCCAATCATTAAAGGAAATGAGCCTATATTTCTAGAAGGGAAAATAGGTGTTTTTATCAGATCATGGGATCATAAAATTGATAGTTTCATATGCCTTGATAAAATGAAAGAAGAAAATTTTGTGGGAATATTTCATAAATATGGATCTACAAGCATTTAAAGAGGCATAAGAAACAATGATTGAGGAGGATAGGAAAATTGGGTAAGAGCATAAGAGAATCACCAGGCCAAAAATATCAAAGCATCAAAAGAAGAAGAGAAAGAAAAAAATAGATGAAAGGGACAAGGAAGTGGTTGATTTTTTAACTATTATAGGGACCCCCACTGTGAGTCCCTTAAAAATTGTTAGTGAAAAATGGGTCCAGCCCAGAAGAAGAAGATACAACACAATTAGGATTCAAAAGAAGAAAAATACCAATACTATCCACTCCACTCACCATTATGTCCCAAATGGAAGAGGTCAAGGATTCTCGTAGTCCAAAAATGTCAAAAGAGGCAAAGGGAAAGGAACCTCAAGAGGAGAGAATAGTAAAATAAGAAAAAACACATGAAGGGACCTCTAAAATAAATAACCTATAGAGAAGCTCGTCTATTCAACCTTTTTAGAATTGGATAAGGATAAATTATATGTCATCAAATGGAAAATAATGTTATAAGATAACAAGGGAAATGAGGCCCCTCAAGAAGCCTCTCAAGAGTTGGGGAAGAACCTCCAAATTATGTAGGAAAATTTTCAAATAATGACTATGAAAAATGTGGAATACAACTATAAATTGAGATTGGAAAACCAGAAGCTACAACATCAACTGAAGAAGGAAAGAAGATAATTGTGTGATAAGAATGAACATGTGGAAATTATGGAAGCTACAATCAATACAATAGATAAAGTGTCTAGATATTTTGGAATGCAAACCACCAACTAGGACATACACATTGTTTGTAAAAGAACAATGACATAAGAATAATATTGCACACTTGGATAAATTGCTGAAATTCAATCTTGATATGCCCAAGGTTCTCTTGGATGCATATCAGGGTTGTAACATCGAGGAAAGAGATAAAGTGTGTGAATTCTACCTACATAACCTCATATTACCACACCGCTACAATTAGAATCCCAATCCATATGTGTGGGATGTCCAATTGATGGCCTTTGTATCATGGCTTAAGCATGAAGAAATGAGGTCAAAATAATTCCAAAAGTACAAAGAAGAGGAACTCCAAATACCTTTGTGGATTATAGATGGCAAAACTAGGCTTGGGGATGTCATAGCTAACCATCATAGCCTTTCTTTGGATAAATATTTGGCCCCAAGTTTGACAACCAATGAAAGGAAAGTAATGACCCATCTAGATGACTCATTAATATTGTTGGGATAAGAGGCATCAACAACTTTCCACATGGTGTGGCACTCAATGCCTCATGGTTTGCAAATCAGAGAGCCTCACTCTCCAAATACCTTATATCTTTCCCTCCTAAGGAAACCTTGGTAAAAATAAGATCTAAGGAATATGAGGAATAAATGTATTGGGTTGAATATGAACCCCCCACTCCATGTGGAAACTTTGGCTAACATCAACACAAGAAAAGAAGAAGAAGAGTGGGACAACATTGTGAAAAACAAGGGATATCATGAGGAAATATGTCTGTGATAATTTTTTTTTTACTGAGATGCAAGTTAGGAAATGAAAAACACTTCCACACTAAACCTAGCAGAAGAGATGAAGAAAGATTTAAAAATAAATTAAATGACAAAGAAAACACACAATACATAAAGAGTTTACCCTGGAAACCTAACCAGGAAAACCATCATTCCTTGAGCATTATGCTCTCTTGTTGTATTATTCATTTATAATAAATGGTTGCGTGCATAACCTTGGTCTACACCTAAAAAAAAATCGACATCATACATTCTTTATTTACACAAGAACAACCTTGTAGCCAATTCGGATTACGTAGGCATGACCAACAACCTCTAAATTATTTATTAGTGATTATACTTTATAACATTATAACATGCCTTCCTTATAGTCTTTACAATAGGAAAAACCATAAACAAAAGGTGCCCAAAGATGGTTACATATCCATAAATATCATTGGCTACAAGTCTCGTGAATGTTGGGATTTTGTTACAGTCAATTACCAAGTTGGATTACCAGTCGACTATTGGTCAGCCTTCATTCGGTCTTTAGTCGGTTTCTATGCATTCCCCTATCGAACTCTTGTCATTCAACCTATTAGACTTGTTTTCGATGTCTTCAACTTCAAATTTACCCAGTCAAACCACCTCAACCTTTGACTTAAAATTTACTTGGTCAAACCACCTCGACCTTCGACTTGTTTTTTATGTCTTCAAATTTGACTTTACTTGGGTGAACCAAATCAACCTTCGACTTTACCTAGTTGAACCACCTTGACCTTTGAATTTACGTCGATGTATTCAACTTTTAATTTACCCGATCAAACCACCTAAACCTTCAACTTTCTATCTATGTCTTTGACTTTGACTTTACCTGATCGAACGACCTCAACCTTCAACTTGTTATTGAATCCTTCAACTTCAATTGTCAATCGATCCACCTCGAATAAACTTCCACTGCAAAGAATATAACAACCCAAAATTCTACCACTTTTTGTTTTCTTTGTTGAAACCTTGAGATCTCTAAGCTCTTGTTCACAAACCTAGGGAAACAATTCCCATTGCTTCTCTACACCAAGAGAAATTCACAACACTCATAGACTTGGTCAAAGAGTCTTCTATGTTTTCTAATGTGTCTATTTTCTCTAACAACACCTGGTTGCTTTCCACCATGCCTCTCATGAAATGGTATTATATATAAATGTTCTTAGCCTTAGAATGATTATATGGGTTCTTTTCCAATAATATTGTGCTTTGACTATTGTAAATCATCTAAATAATGTCCTGTGTTACTAAATTCAAACCACGCCTTCTATGGATTATTCTTGGTTTGAAAAATTTATTCAGGCTTGAAATTCCTTTCAACTTCTATAAAGACCACATGTCAATTGTACACTATTTTCCTTGATGTAGTATCCCAGATCTTATATCCTTTCATTCCTTCCTTGTATCCAATGAAAATATACTTGATTTCCTTCTTGTCCAACTTGCTCATATTTTCCTTGGGAACATGCACAAATGCATCACAGCCAAATATTCTCCTCCTCCCATCCCATAGTATCAGTCGAACTCTTCCTCTTATGACAATTTTGTTTTTCGAGTCATCCCCCAAGAATACATCTCCTACTTCATATTTTTCATATTCGCAGAACCATTCTCTATGTGGTGTCATATGATTGGATGTCCCTAAGTAGATCAACCAAACATATTGATCCGACTGTGTATTGGTTAATGCCAGGTACACATCACCTCCCTTATCTGGATATGTCTTTATCTCAGTTGAATGCTCCTTGTTGGATCATGTATTGATTTCTATTACCTTTGACTTGCAGGACCTTTTGTAATTCCCAAATTTACCACATTTTCATCATATTCTCATCGTTTGAACAGGGGATTTAGATCTACCCTATGACTTAGAATTTCTACCAGATAATTTTCCTTTATCTCTGTCAATGGGTCGAACTCTCACCATGATCAGGATTTATGTAGAAACACAATGAAATACATAAATACACATAAACGTAGAGATGCAGTGGAAATAACACTTCATTTCATTAATAAAAAATGACTGAAATATGCTTATAGACAGAATGGAAATAAACTAGCTAAGGCGTTGGTAGCTTATCTCTGAGAAGAGATGTGGTGGCTACTAGTCTGTGAACTGTGTTACTGTTGAAGGAAAATCTCCCTACGGACAAGTAGATCTCCTCAAAGAGCTAGACTCTTAACTCTAAGAAAGAAAGTGCTTATCATGGTCACTGACTTCCTTTTAGATCTAGATGGACTAGTGTGTGAGAAGGAAGGAGAAAAGAAGTACCTTTTACCGGTGTTTGTCCCTACACGCTCCGAGTTGAACTCCAATCTTTCGCTCTTCGATAAGCCCTGTAGACAAACAAAGTAAGACCACTTCCTACTCTATCAAGATTAGTCCGAAATAGGTCCATCTACTAAAGAGACAAATTCATGTGAGATTGAACATGACTTAGAAAGAAACAGGCCAAGCAAATTATATTAATGAGGACAAAACATTGCTTACAGTCGTAGATGGATTGCAACAGTTTCGTCAAGTCCTCCTTGTCTACCCCTTACTCATAAGATCCACGATCTGAATGATGATAGATTCATCGATTTATCCCTATGAAATCATAGGTCTCTTGCCTCCAAATTATCTTTGTTCCAGCACCACTTAGAATATCATAAGTTTGGTGTGATTCTCCTTTTCCCCTCCCCTTTCACCATTAGAAATATTTCTTATATAGCCTTGGAGAGGCTTAACAACTTGATATATCCTTGGGGAAGGTGAGGATTTTCCTCCTTCAGTTGAGGATCTACCCTAATATCATGGTTGGACTAGGGATTCGAGCTCAATTGACTTCTAAGAATGAAAATATCCTTCGCCCATTCATCTCAACAACTCAATTGTTGCCTAAAATAGGTAGCGCTCCCTCAAAAGGGCACTCAAAGGGCTATAGCGCTCCCTAGTAGGCTTTAGGGGAGTGCCAATACTCCTAAGGGTAGGAGCACTCCTGCAGAAGGGCCAAAGATATTTATAATGCTCCTAGATAGTGTAAGGGGGAGCGCCAACGCTCCCAAAAGAGGTATAGGGGAGAGCTCCCCTCCAAAAACTCAGTTTTTGAGGTTCTTTCAGATGGAAAAAGGTATGTAAGACTACTGACTCATTTCTCCTCTTCCAAATCAAATGTTTGAGGTGTTTCAAGTGTCCTTGTCATGTCGTTATAGGCTCGACATAGGCATCATGGCAGCATGCTTTGTTTGACACTTGCGACACTTGTGAGCAAAATGTGACACTATCAAAGTCAGTATTTTTGATGTGTAACAGATTGCCCCCCAAAGTATGAAGTTAGAAGATGAACTAATAACTAAAATGCTTTGTAGACTTTCAAGCAAGGGTATAGACGTAGAGGACCTGACAGAAGCTACAAAAAAACATCAAACAAATATTATGACATATTTCAAACCCAAGGCAAGCATACCTATGCTTGGGTGATAAAGACTTGCAAGGTATGGCTGCCATAAAATGCACTGCAGATCCATAATTGTATTGATAAAAAGGTATAGCCACTGAAAATACACTGTGGATCTATACTCTAATGACATGAACTGATCGTAGCCATGAAGAATACACAGTGGATCTACAAGATGACAAGACATAGCCACGACCAATACAAAGTGGATCTATGTAACAATATATGTGTCATTGTTCAAGAACAAATCCTTCACAACCTGGGAAAAACACATATCAAAGCGATCACTCAACCGAAGGTCTTCTTACAGATCCCTATGTAGTACGAATCTAACCATGTGAATAGATGTCCTGATGTTGAACATGGTAGAAACTGCTTGATTACCGGTCAATGATGTAAACTGTTAACAAGCGCGAGGGAGATCACCATTAATGTCAATGATTCCCAAGGTACCCTAGTACATTCCAACGAATGTGAATGGATGAGCTGGAGTCGAACATCCGTGGAATCATCCGATCAGAGGTCAATGATGTAAGCCTGCTGTCGGATGTGAGGAGGCCTACCATTGAGGCATGCAGGTCCCAAAGTACTAATTGGTTTCTAAGTCTAATTCCTGGATAATGTGTTGAAGTTGACAGGAATAGACTCGTCGAAGGAGGGCCTTTATGTATCCCCCATCAACGACACGAAACAAACATAGAGATGTAATTGGTAGATCAAATGAACATGGACTGACATGGGTATTGAGACAAGATATTTGTGATGGCTGACTCTCGAGGTGAATACTTCCCTTGAATGCTAAGGCACAACAGCAGAAACATGACATGGACCAAAACTTGATGATGTAGTGGATGATGTGACTTACATTAGGTGACCCAAAGGAGTGAAATAAACTCAAAGGATTGGCTCAGTGAAGAGGTTCAACAGATTATAATGCATGCAAAAATCAAAGTGTCGTGTTCAAGGGCGACTCTAAGAGTTACTTGGTAATTTTCTCAAAAAACTGTTTGGCTTGCTTCTTTCAAATTTTCCCCCATCCAGATAGATGAGTACCTCTTTTTAATTTAACAAGATTGAGGAGGATAACATGTGCTCGATAAAACTCACCTTCGGTAAGTTCCTCTTCCTTTATTTAACGAACTCGAATAAGTAAGGGTTCGATACCATATGGGTCTGTTGATGTTTTGTTTAGCGAGTCCAATGATAGAAAATTCAAAGGTTTTTCATGATTATAGAGTCTGGAAAAACACTTAAAAGAGAAATCTCTTAGTTCATTTTTCGTAAAGTAGTCTGACGAGACCGAAAAATAGATAAACTATCGCTCAACAAACATTTTCTTCAAATACTTTAACGAGCATTAAGAGAGCAAGGTCATTCGGTAATCTTTTCATCTTTAGAGAATCTGAAAAGAACTTAAAGATGACTCTAGTGTTGTCCTTTTTCGTAATGTTAGTCTTGTGAGGCCAAAAAAGAGATAAATTATCACTCGAAAGACACCCTTTCAAACTGTTTAACAAGTGGAAAAGGAAGCAAGATCACTCGGCAATCTTTTCATGTTTAGAGAGTCTAAAAAGAGCTTAAAGGAGACTCCAGGGGGTTCCTTTTTCATGTATCCATACAGGTCCGAAAAAGAGATAAAATTCTACCCGGATGCATTCTCATGTATTTTCGAGCACGAGAAAGAACAAAGACTAAGCTCGGTATGCCCCTAGCATGAAATCTGGTGGCTTGACACTAGAAGGATTAGCAAAGGCTGGAGACATGCCCTCCAAGGTTCGATTCATTCACCGGCTCTGAGGTCATCACCAATTTCTCTAGTAGATGAGAAAAAGGAGAAGGGTGGATGAAAAGAAGGTTTAGGAGAGGTGACTGTTTCATTTTTTAATGAGATTGACACAATAAAAGAACTATGCTCAAGACCTCTGTTTCATTTTTTAACGAGCTTGCCACAGAGAAGAGAAACTATGCTCGTAGTTTTGTCTGGATCATGGATTCCTAGAGGATAGTGCTCTGGAAGGGTACCATGTCAAAGGATAAAACGTGGTCATGGCCTCCAGGAGATCTTCGCTGGATGGAAGATAATCACTCGAGAAGGGACACATGTCAAGGGTCACGATAGGAGGAAGGAGATCAGGCTCCAATAATCCTACCGAAGAAATCACCATTTCCACTATCGGATCCAAAGCGTCGAAAGTAGAAATCATGGGAGATGATGAAAAATCAACACCACGAGGGGGAAGAAAAGAGAATCGATAATATTTATTATCCTGAGGTCACTTGTCAATGCGAAACGTTTCCAGAATATATTCATCCGAAGGAAAAGTTGGGGAAATGTAGTCGATCGCAGATGGAAAGGAATGCAATCGTGATTGCATCGAGGAACTGTCAAGTGCCAATAGATGTCGGGCATCTAACGAGGGAGAAGTGGATTGGGTAGAAATGTATGATGTTTCAGCTGGACTAAGTGGCACGGTGTCACTTAGTGCATCGAATTCCAATGGATGAGGTACAATCCAAGGGTCAGATGATTCCAAAGATTGATAAGCCGCGGTTGAAATCATATTGACGGTGGCAATATGATGTGCAGTCGGTGGAAGTGGTGTGGGGAAGGTACCCATGAGGCTAGAATCTTTCAGTAAGCCAACACCAATGCTTTCATACATGATCTTGTGGTCTTCCAAGAAAGGAATATTGTTGGTAGCAGGAGCGCGAGCATCGATCGTGAAGAAATCCAACTGATCAACAGTGACAATTTTTCCCTGGTGAGGAAATTGTACACATCGAAAGACCGATGAGGCAACGACAGTCATAGCATAAAACCAACTTCTTCCAAGTAACAATTTGTAATCGAGGGGAGCATCGAATTCCTCGACATCAACAGTAACAATTTTTCCACCCAATTGGATGGGCAGGGACTGTAAAAGCCCATGGGGATGAAAACCTCACCTATCGAAGGTACATAACATCGTTGGGGATTTGTTGAGTGCTGGTGATTTTAAAACTTTCCAACACGCTAAAGACATGACACAATTTGAGGCTCCCTCATCCAGAATAGTTCAATGGATTTGTTGATTGTGAACAACAACATCAACTTGGAAAGCAAGTTGGTGGGAGAGTCGAGATGCATAATTATCCAGGTTAAACATGATCTAATTGGACAACTCAGGATCAACAACACCAAGAGCGGTCAAGAGAATTCTACGTTGACTAGGGTAGTGTTGTAGAACTTCTAACGCAGACATAGCACACAGTGTTTGAGACAAATCTTCAACAATGTTGTAGTTTTGGGCAACACGTGAACTAGGATTAAAGGTAGCTTTGCAGATAGTGCTCTTAGGAGGATGTAAGATAGAGTTGAACATGGGTTTCTCAATCTGGAGTGGTCTAGATGGAGGATTAACCGATGGAAGACTAACAGAGGATGATGATGGATCCGATAAAGTGTCGGCATCATTAGTATATTTTCCTTTGTCAGGGTTACCTGGTGTTTCGTAGGTCTTAGAGCGAGTGGTCAAATTAATCCCATTAAACATATAAATATCTGCACTTGATGAGGGCTCATCATTAGGTTCGCTAGAACTGCCCCCATGAGAGGGGGTTTGAGCAACCATGGATTGTTGTTGCGGAAAAGGTTGAGTAAGCACAACGGGTTGTGACTTCCCTTGGAAAATTTTGGCCACTTCATTGCGAAGTGGAAAATCTTGAGTGTAGTGATCGTCACCACAAATGATACAAGGGAATTTCAATTTCTGTTGTGGTTTCTTTTCGGTAGCAGGTGTTTGATTTTTGGGTTGTTCATTATTATTTTTTGATTTATTCTTTGTCTTCTTCTTGCCTCCGGATTTTTGTGAAGGGGCAGATTGAACTGCATTCACCTAAGAGATCTGAGTTTGTGGGGAGGTAGAGGAGGGTGTAGTTGATTTGGATTTGATGGAACCGATAACACCATCCGCATGAGATGAGTATGATGGATTAGAAGGATCGGTATTAGATCGAGAAACATTCGGAAGAAAATCATACAAAGTACTAGATTGGGAATAAACCAAGTCTAAGTACTGAGCCCAAGCAATGGCTTGTTCCTCTATGACCACACCACCCATAGCAACATCGCAAGCGATCTGGGGTAACAGTGTCTTAGTAAACCATTCTTCCAAGAGAATGTCAGGAATGACTGCCTTGATCATCCTTCATTGTCGTCTCCACTCATGAATATGGTCAGAGATATGCATGGAGTTGGTTTGATGAAGGGAGGTTAAGAGTTCAGTACCTGTCTCGTAGTGAATAGGTAGTTGAAAGTGCGTGAGTAAAGACATGGAAAGGGAATTGAAATCATGAAAAGAAGCACATGGTAGTTCAATATACCACTTTTCTACTGAACAGGTAAGTGTTCGCTGGAAAAGACGCAAACGTATAGAATCATCCATGAGGGAGTTTGATGAAGACCAAAAATGGAAATTCATCACATGGTTGTTTGGATCTTCGCCAGGGTTTCCGTTAAATTTTGGAATATCAGAAGGAAGCTTAGCTGGAATGACTAGCCAAACTGGTGAATGAGAAATAGGATCATTAGTTAACCGAGACAAGTCTGGGAGATCCAGAGTCGCAAGGAAAGGTAGTTTTCGGTTAATGTGCAAATGATACTGGTGCAGCATCAGAACAACAGTAGGACCATAGACTAGGTTCGGTGGATAGTTGTAACTAGTAGGTCCTCCTACATAAAGTTGTTGTTGGCCAGGGTAAGAAGGATTAGATGGTGCATGAGAAACATGGGCATAGCCCGGTGGGTTCTGAACATTATAGGCCAGGTAATTTATTTGCCCATGAGGAGGATAAACATTTTGGCCTTGAGAATGGTAAGGAGTAGATCCTAGAGTCGGATACACATGAGGCCCATAAGAAGGATAAGACTATGGTCTCGGAGAACTCCAGGTGGTTTTTTGGATACCGCCCGGATAAGATTTCGGATAAGATGTTCCGGAAGGGATAGGATTGGATATTCCTCCTAGTGGGTTATTATACAAGTGTCCCCCAACGTGGGGTTGAGTAAAAGTTCCTCCTGAAGATACTCCCCAGGATTGTGAAGGGTTTCCAGCAAATGAGGGTTGCCCCCCTGCCAGCGGTGGATTTACGACCGTGGTGTGACTGGCAAATGGAGGTTTCCCTCCAGGAGGAGTATGAAAAGGGGGTTTTCCCCCAGGAAAGGCAGGCCCACCATGGAAAGGTAGTCCTCCAGGAGGGAAAGATATGTTGGATGGTGGTTTCCCTCTAGCCGGTTGTGTTTGCCCAACAGGGGTCTGCATTCTCAGGTGAGAAGATGTCCCAGCAGGATCATGTGGAACATGCAGCACTGTAGAGTAAAAAATTGTAGAAATAGAGGTAGATATTGAAGTGCTTTGGGGATGAGTAGAGGTGATGAGTCCAACATTAGTATGGGCTTGTGTTGGTGTAGCAGTAGGGTGAATAACCTGATCGACTGGGTGATTTGTAGTTTGACTGGATGGTCCTGGTTCACGAGGAGGGTCACGAGGAGGAAAGGGTTGTCGAATAGATTCGAAATTCTCATAGAGATCACGTCCCGATGAAGTCCTCCATACATAACGAGAAGGTGTGGGATTGGTTGCTACTGTGGTGCTAGGACGAACATGAGTCCTATACTTGTCACCAAAGAGTGGTTCCGTGGATCCCATATATGTTTCGGTAAAGATACTCTCCTGTAATAATGGGACTTCTTCATCTATGCCATTCCCAAGGGAGTTTAAATGAACCAAAAGTGGTTCGAGAGGAGTTACCGACACAGGTGTGGTGGGATTTTCAACCGTGCCCGAAGCATCTTCTAGGTTATCTAATGGGGGAGCAATAACACTTCCAGCGTCAAATGGATTTCCTACCTCTCTACGGTAGTTGTCTTTTGGAGGGTTAGAAGGTAAGGGTTGATAGCCTTCCGGAGGACGCCCTTGCATCCTACATGATCGGTGAAGACCTTTATTATCTATGGGCTCAATTGTGGAGGATAATAGATCACACTGAAAATATAGGGACAATTAACAAAAAGAAACAACATGTGCTAAGAAATCTAGGAATCAACCAAGCAGACAAAACTTCTCTCAATGACCATACTAGTTGGTGATGAAATCCAACTTCGTGTGATCAAGTCGAGAAGGGGCTGGGATATGGTGGAACAGTTACAATGGCGACCTGCTTAACGGACTTATGCCTTGGTACAAGATTCCATGCAGTAATTGTGGATTTACCCTCCAAGGATCCCGAGTGAGTTTGACCAATGTTTGTTCTAGTTACAGTGAGACTTCCCTTCACCGTCACCTTGTGTAAGTACCTAAAGATTATGGCAACTAAAGATACCAATTCGCAGTGAGTCCCTGGGTGGGTACAGTCGACAGTCCGATCTAGAACGTATGGGCAGGATAACAAGTCTGAAATCAAACCTAAAGGATCCCACACATAATTGTGGGTATATCTCCAAGTGACCCCCAATATACGATCTGACCACTACAAATAGTTGAACCACGGAGGGATAATATCCGTAAATCACCCGAATGCGACCTTGTGCGTAACCCCTGTGTGAGAGGGGGATCCTAGAAAAACAATACGACAATTGGATTTGACTCTCTCTAACTCAGGATGCTAATGTTTGTTTTGAAAACTTTGGAGAGTTTCACTCACGGCCTAATCCAAAGTGCTAACCCTAGTCTACTATTGGTGGAAGATCCTAAAAACAAAAATGTTCTAGATAGTTTTTAATTAGCATTCATTTTATAGTTGTTCTTTACTCAAAGGGTGCACGAAAGTGAAACCAATGGAATGATGAATCAATGCCCAAAAAGATGAATAGAATATGATAAGCAATCATTTATTTTCAATGAACACCTATTTAAGGGAAAGAGAAGGAGTCGTTTTCACTTTCAAACACTAATATGAAAAATCCTCTATCAATTGGTTCTCAATCGAATCCAATGCAACGCTAAAACATTTTTGAAAAATGCCTTCTAATATGAAAATCAAGGACTAAAATGTAAATTTTTCGTTTGTATGTGAATGATAACTAATTCAATGTGAAAGACTTCTCCTATCAACTACCTTTTCAGATCAAGGAGATTCAGACAAGCATGATCAGATTTCGCATACACAACAGACACCCTCTTGCTGTGATTGAAGCAGGAAACAAACAAAGAAAAAAAATAACAATGAAAAAACCAAAAAATTCACACAAAAATGAAGTGTTCAAAGAATAATGACCTTCAAAAAACCAGTGAGAAGAGTCACAGACTTCAGATGTCCTTCACCAGAGTTCCCGCTCAGTTGGATAGGAGAGGAAAAAAGCAGTGGATCGATTTCAAGCTCTCAAAAGAAAAAACTCAAAAAGAATGAAGAAGGGCATAAAATATGAACAATAAGGTGTTTACTTCTCAGGAGAAATCATTAAAAAGGTCAAAGGAAGAATCATTGAATCACAAAGTAACCCAACAAGTGAGAAAACAGGGTTTGGACCCCCAAAAATTACAATTTTGGAAGAGATTTTGGGCAAAAAGGGGCTCGCGCTCTGGTATAAGGGCTACCAAAGCATTATAAATCTCTCTCCAGAAGCTTAAGGGAGTTCTAGTGCTCTGCTAACATGGGCAGGGGGGTGCCAGGCTCAAAAAACTCACAAAAAGGTCCAAAAACCCAAAATTTGAATCAAATTTTGACAATCGGGCTGAGTGTGATGGGGTAAAGAGTCAATCAGCAAATGCAATCAGATATGAATGGGTGAACAAGTTCTGACATAAATCAAAGATAAATACAAGGTCTTATGAGGAAAAATCAAAACCAAAAGTTTCGATGTGATTCTCCCCAGTGGAGTCGCCAGTTTCTGTTGAAGGAAAATCTCCCTGCGGACAAGTAGATCTCCTCAAAGAGCTAGACTCTTAAATCTAAGACAAAAAGTGTTTATCATGGTCACTGAATTCCTTTGAGATCTATATGGACTAGTGTGTGAGAAGGAAGGAGAAAACAAGTACCTTTTACCGGTGTTTGTCCCTACATGCTCCGAGTTGAACTCCAATCTTTCGCTCTTCGATAAGACCTGTAGACAAACAAAGTATGACCACTTCCTACTCTATAAAGATTAGTATGAAATAGGTTTATCTACTAAAGAGACAAATTCATGTGAGATTGAACATGAATTAGAAAGAAACAGGCCAAGCAAATTATATTAATGAGGACAAAGCATTGCTTACAGCCGTAGATGGATTGCAGTAGTTTCGTCAAGTCCTCCTTGTCTACCCCTTACTCAAAAGATACACGGTCTGAATGATGATAGCTTCACTAATTTCTCCCTATGAGATCATAGGTCTCTCGCCTCCAAATTATCTCTATTCCATCACCACTTATAAGATCATGAGTTTGGTGTGATTCTCCTTTTCCCCTCCCCTTTCACCATTAGAAATCTTGCTTATACAGCCTTGGAGAGGCTCAACAACTTGAGATATCCTTGGGGAAGGTGAGGATTTTCCTCCTTTAGTTGAAGATCTTCCCTAAGATCATGGTTGGACTAGGGATTCAAGCTCAACTTCCTTCTAAGAATGAAAAGATCCTTCCCCCATTCATCTCAACAACTCAACTATTGCCTAAAATAGGTAGCGCTCCCTCAAAAGGGCACTCAGAGTGCTATAGCGCTCCCTAGTAGGCTTTAGGGGAGCGCCAGTGCACTTGAGGGTAGGAGAACTCTTGTAGAAGGGACAAAGATATTTATAACGCTCCCATATGGTGTAAGCGGGAGCGTCATCGCTCCCAGAAGAGGTATAGGGGAGCGCTCCCCTTCAAAAACTTAGTTTTTGAGGTGCTTTCAGATGGAAAAAGGTTTGTAAGCCTGCTGACTCATTTCTCCTCTTCCAAATCAAATTTTTGAGGTGTTTCAAGTGTCCTTCTCATGTCATTATAGGGAGGACATAGGCATCATGGCAGCATGCTTTGTTTGACACTTGCGACACTTGTGAGAAAAATGCGACACTTGTGACCTTTGTAATGACGACACTTGCGATACTATCAAAGTGAGTATTTTTTATGTGTAACAATTAAAATGAGACTCGAAGGCCTATGATTATTGAGAAACAATGGAAAACCCTAAACATCTAAATACCTAACCCTAGGAGATGAAACACCAAGACTATTGGCCCCGTTTGGGTAAGTTGGTACATCAACTTCCCGGGGACATAACTTTGGCATACTATATTTGTTTGACGCATTCCATAACTCGTTAGAAATATCTATCCAAGGAATACAACTTTTGGGTGAGAAACATTGAGATATGGTCCATGTTGCTGCTCGTTTTCCCCAAAAAATGTCATTTAAGGCCTCAAAACGACTTCGGAAGTTCAGGACCCAAAAAACTGCTAAAAATAGTAAACTACACGAAAACTGAAAAACTAAAATAAGCAATGGTGGGGGTCCAAGTGGAATAGGTGGGTGGCCACCAATATCCACCTAGATCATTCCTCCCCTCTTAGGAAGAAATGGAACCCATTTCTTTGAGTTCCTCCATGAGATGAGGAAACTTTTGCTGAACTTGGTCCCTGGTGAGCCACTTGCCTTGGTGAAGGAGTTGGCCTGCTTTGACAACTTGTTATAGTGGTATATTTTGTTTTTGGGTGTGGTTGATTTGTGTATCCATGATCTGATCAAATCTGGCTTGTTCCATGCAGTTTGGATTTAACTTTGTTAGTGTGAGTTGTTCTTCCATGTCGGATGTGTCTAGTAGAGGTGGAAAGTAGGGCCGAAGGCGGTCCACATTGAACACTGGGTGTAGACCAAGGAATGGTGGAATGTTGAGCTCAAAGGAATTTGTCCCTATATCATTGGTGAGGGTGTACAACCCATATCAGAGTGGACAAATCTTGCAGTGGGGTCTAGCGAGACGCTCCTTTTGCAAATGCAGCCACACTTTGTCTCCCACCTGGAAGTTTTGTGGCACCCGATGTTGATCATGTCGCTGCTTGTACTTAGCATTGGCTCTATCCAATATGTCATGAAACTATTGGTGGATGTGTTGAATGTGCTCAATGAAGTGGTTTTCCTTGTCATCCTCATACTGGACATGAGCTAAATCTTCCTGAGTAGCCACAAATGGAATGGCTATGTCAATGGGACATAGTGGCTGGAATCCCAAGCCCACTTGAAAGGGGCTCTGGTTGGTTGAGTTATGGAGAGATCAGTTTTAGTTGTGTTGTACATAGGAGAGGATTTCATCCCATGTGCATGGATGCTTTGAATTGTACATGCGCAGAATGTGTACGATCATCCGGTTGATGACCTCTGTCTGGCCATCAGTTTGCAGATGGAAAGTTGTGGACTTGGTGAGCTTGGTGTCCAGCATCGACCAGAGGTTGGACCAAATTGTAATGAGGAACCTAAGGTCCCAATCTGAGATGATAGACTGTGGGATCCAAAAGTGTACCCACACTCGTTCAAAGAAGAGTTTAGCCGTGGCTTCTGCTGTGATATTCTTCTTGCTGGCCATCATAATGGACATCTTCGAGAATCGATCGATGACCACAAAAAAATAGTCATTGCCATGCTTAGTAGAAGGAAGGCTCGACATGTAATCCATAGAGATGGATTCCCAAGGTTGAATGGGGGTAGGAAGCAGAGTATAGAGGCCTTTCTTCTTTATGGTCAACTTGGCAATGGTGCAAGCAGTGAAGGACTTGATGTACTTCCCAACATCTTGTCGAAGGTTCGGCTAATAGAAATACTTTTGCAGTACTACCATGGTTTTCTCGACCCCAAAATGCCCAGTGACTCGATTGTAGTGCACCTCCCAAATCATATTGGCACGCTCGCTTGAAGGAACACAAAGGTGTCCCAGGTGACAAAGCGGGGCATCTTAGAGGTGAAAATTGGGAACTTTCTTACCCTCCAAGAGTGTATTGTATGTGTTTTCGAATTCAGGATCACTTTTGTAGAGAAGAAGCTAATCGGAAGTCTCGTGCCCACAAGAGTTGAGAACAGTGGTTAGCGCCATGATGGGTGGTCAAATGAGGCAGTCTGCAACATTATTGGTGTTTCCTTTTTTGTACTTAATGTTCAAATGAAACTGTTGCAGGTATGTGGACCAATTTTGATGGCGATTGTTCTGCAACTTCCCTTGTGTCTGTATGAACTGCAGGGGTCAGTGGTCTGTGTGGATGACCGTTTCCTTTCCCAAAATGTAATGATTCCATTGCCGACAAGCCTTCACAATGGAATACATTTCTTTTTCATAATTGGGATACTTCCAGACCGTGTTGGAAAGTGTCTCACTATGATATGCCATTGGATGCCCATGTTGAGTAAGGACTGCCCCAATAGCATAGTCAGAGGCATTTGTCTCGATCTCAAATGGTTGTTTCAAGTCTGGTAATGTGAGAATTGGTGGAGAGTAGAGGATATGATTCAACTCCTCAAATGCCTTTTGTTGATATTTAGACCAAAATAATTTTTCTTTAGCTCCTCCATTGGTGACTTGACTCAAGGGCCAAGTGATATGAGAGAATCCCAACACAAACCTGCGGTAGAAATTGGCAAGACCTAAAAAGATGCGGAGCTCTGTTAGGGTGGTTGGGGTTGGAAAATATCGAATGAATTGGATCTTTTCTAGATCCACATGCACCCCCCGCTCATCAATAATGTATCCCAAATACTAAACTTGGGTCATGCCAAAAGTGAATTTCTCCAAATTGGCACACAACTTGTGTTGTCGCAGTGTTTGGAGGACCTGTCGAATGTGGTGGAGGTGCTCTTCCCAAGTCTGGCTGAAGATTAGAATGTCATCCAAGTAAACCACTACAAATGAGTTGGTGAATGGCTGTAGGATGTCATCCATTAGCCTCATGAAGGTTGCAGGGGCATTCGTCAACCTGAACGGCATGACCAACCATTCAAAAAGGCCCTCCTTGGATTTGAATGCATTCTTCCACACATTAGAGGGTTTGATTGGTACCTGGTGATGCCCCCTTGAGTTGTTCCATAAGGCCATCAATCCATGTGATCGGGTACCTATTCCAGACAATGATCTTGTTCAGTGCTCGATAGTCAATGCAGAGTCTCCAAGTCCCATCCTTCTTCTGCACCAACACAATCTGGCTCCCACAGGGTGATGAACTCGACCGGATGTGACCTTTCTGCAACATCTCCTAAATCTACCTCTTGATTTCATCATTCTCTAGAACAGAGAGTCTATAGATGGGTCCATTGGGCAGTGACACACCTGGGGTCAGATCAATGGGGTGCTTGACCTGGCAGTGTAGAGGCACACCCGCGGGGGAGGTGAAGATGTCCTCATACTCCTCCACGACCTTATCCATCTATTGTTTTCGTGCAGTGAGGACCTGTCTGGAGTTCATGGCCATAGTCTTCCTCTTTCCCTGAGGGAAGATCATCAAAATTTTTTTTTTCCTAGTTTTGGAAATGAGCTTACTTCATTGTTTTGCAGTAACCAAAGAGATGGTGGTAGGTGGTGCTATCTATGGTATCCTGTACAACTTATTTCCCAAAGTGATAATAATAACATGAGGCTTGGAGTCATACACAACATGTTGCTTCCACATGTATGGTTGTCCTAATAATACATCAGAAACATCAAGAGGAGAAATGTCACATAATACCTCATTCATGAAGGGATTGATGTTGTAGGGAAGGAAACATTGTTGACTGACACGGAGTTCTCGTCCTTGGTGCAACCACCCAATGGTGTATGGTTGTGGATGTGCTATGGTCAGCAAGCCTAGATGCTTCACGACCTCTACTGAGATGAGGTTATTCTCACTGCCACTGTCGACAATGAACTGCAACGGGGAACCCTTTACCCACATCTTGGAATGGAAGAGATTATCTGCCTCCTCTGGATATTTTAGTTCCTTCTTCTGGATCTTTGTGGTGGCAACAATGGCGTTGGGCTCCACATCGATAATCTGCTTCCCCCTATCATTCACCTTGTTAGGTTTTGATTCAGAGTCAGAGCATGCATCTGATTCAGAAGTCTTCAACTCAGCTACTAGTGACTGCTTGGCCCGACACTCACTTGTGTTGTGAGTGGAGCTCTTATGGAACTCACACCACTTCCTTGTATCCTTTTTTAGCTTCATGGTGCTTTTCTTTGCTTGTGGCTTTGGTGATCTGTCCTGGGCTTCCCCGCCTTGGCTTGGTCCTTTGTTTTGCAGTTTGGGGGTACCTTTCCCTTGCTTCTAATTTGCAGACCCAAATTCTCACTTCTTCTGTTTGAACTTCTTCTCAATCTTGGCAGGATATCGGTATGCCACACCAAGCGAGGAGATGTCGAGGAACTCCATTTCCTCCTGAATGTATCTGTGCGGACAACTATGGTACTTTAACACCAAATGTTTCTCTAAATCTTTGATACCCAACTTTGTGTGTAGGGTATGAAACAGATTTGTCATCTCATGCACATCTTGGTCCCTTTGCTACTGCAATGTAGTCCATTGTATGTATTTGTCCTCATAGATCCCCATCGGATAATATTGTTCCTTGATGGTGTCTCAGAAAGAATTCCAAGTGGGTGCGGCTGAGAAAAGAGAGGGTTCTCCTTCGCCTTGTTGCTCCGAGTAGGTTTCCCACCAGTCCTTGACATGGGGGATGGCTTTGAGGAGTGAAAAAATAATCTTTTCTCGGTTGGAAAAGTCATGAACCGAGAAATATCCTTCTAATAGATTCAACCATCTATCTACGACATCTGCATCTATTTGTCCCTAAAATATGGGGATGTCAAATTTTTCTTATACTTTAAAAGGAGTGGTACCTCCAGAGTGGTTTTTGGATGTCGATGTGCCGCCAGTGGGAATCCGTTGAAGAATCTAGGAAAAGTTGTCCATCATCGCATTCCTTTGTTTCTCGAGGGCCTCCTTGAGAAACATTTTGATAGGATCTCCTGCTCCCTCATATTTCTTTTCTTCCCCCATGGGAAGTCGTCGGGGTTTGCGAGGCTGATCTTGCAAAGGTTCAACCAGATCGAGCCCCAACTCCTTATACCCTGACCTCGTTGGGGACATGCAAAGAAGGATCGAGAATGAGTAGACCGGTTTGATACCACTGATCCAAATTTATGTAGGAACACAATGAAATACAAAAATACACATAAACGTAGAGATGCAACGGAAATAAGACTTCATTTCATTAACAACAAATGACTGAAATATGCTTATAGATAGAATGGAAATAAACTAGCTAGGGCATTGGTAGCTTATCTCTGAGAAGAGATGTGGTGGCTACTGGCCTCTGAAATGTGTTACAATGAGGCTTGAAGGCCTATTATTATTGAGAAACAATGGAAAACCCTAAACATCCAAAGACCTAACCCTAGGAGATGAAATTCCAAGACTATGGGCCCCGTTTGGGTAAGTTGGTACATCAACTTCCCAGGGACATAACTTTGGCATACAATCTTCGTTTGATGTGTTCCATACCTTGTTAGAAATATCTATCTGAGGACTACAACTTTTGGGTGAGAAATATTTATATAATCCATGTTGCTCTGCGTTTTCCAAAAAAGCATCGTTTAAGGCCTCAAAACGACTTCGGAAGTTCTGGACCCAAAAAACTGCTAAAAATCGTAAATTGTGCGGAAACTGAAAACCTGAAAGAAGCAATGGTGGGGGTCCAAGTGGAATAGGTGGGTGGCCACCAATATCCACCTGGATCACACCACAAATGCATCTTTGGTGGATTCTTCCATATTTTCCCTTCTCATTTATTGTAACATTATATATGCAATCACATATTCTAGTGCTAATGTGGTTTAATTTTTCCCTATAGCCATGACTAAGCTATCCTGGGACTGTGGAAATGATCATAGTAGGCTAACACATTTCTCCTCCTCGACGATTTTAATATGCATAGAATATAAATGGATTATAATTGTATTAAATACATTTAAATTCTTAGTCACCAAACTTCCCTCACTCATCCTCAGAAGATAGATTTTCTTTTTTAGAAACAACTTGTTTACCAGAGATTTCGATTGGTACAAGCTGCCCAACTTGTCCCACAACTTCTTGGCCGAATCTTCACCTAATTCATTTAGCAGTACCAAATCTGCAATACAAATTCAAATCATACTCCTTTCTCTTCTCTAAAGTTTCTCACATTCTTCCATCAACATACCTATCAAAATGGTACCTGGAGAGGTTGTTTCTCATCATTCTCGATCAACAAGGAGATATTCAATTTTAAGCTTCCAAATCTCAAAATTTCAGCCTTTGAATATTTCGATCTCTATTGTTGAATTGCATGCCATTCTTTAACACAATATTTAAATATTTATGGATTACGACTCTTACTAAACATAGGGTTTAGCCCATATCAAATATTATTAAACCAATATCTAATACTACATGTTAGGAAATGAGGAACACTTCCACACTAAACCTAGCAGAAGAGGGGAAGACATATTTCAACAATAAAGTAAATGACAAAGAAAACACACAGTAAAAAATTTTTTTACCTTGGAAACCCAACCAAAAAAACCAACATTCCTTGAGATTTATTCTCTCTTGTTGTATTATTCATTTACAATAAAAGGTTACATGCCTAACCTTGGTCTACACCTAAGATACGATTGACATCATACCTTCTTTCTTTACAAAATAACAACCATGTAGCCAATTCAAATTACATTTGCATGACCATCAACCTCTAAATTATTGATTATAAATGAGCCTTTACAACATCACAATACGCCTTCTTTATAGTCTTTACATTTGGAAAAATGATAAATAAAAGGTGCCCAAAGACGGGTATAGATCTGTGCAGATCATTGGCTACAAATTCCATGAATCTCAGGATTCCATTATAGTGGACTACCAAGTTGGATTACGAGTCAACTACAATTTGTCCTACATTCAGTCTTCAGTTGGTTTCCACACGCCCACCTATTGACTTCTTGTTGTTTGACCTATTCAACATCATGTCGGTGTCTTCAAATTCTACTTTACCTAGTCAAACCACCTAAACCTTCAACTTATTGTCAATTTATTCAACTTTAACTTTACCTGGTTGAACCACCTCGACCTTCGACTTGTTATCAATGTTTTCGAATTTGAATTTACCCACTTGAACCACCTCGACCTTTGACTTGTTGTTTTTGTGGTGGGAAATCCCCCTATGGACTATCACTTAGGGTTATATTATGCATGCAGATAAGACCGAAAGAATCCTACTTTCTACCATCATCCCAGACCTAATCCCCACTTCTTTTAAGAAAATACATGGTTAAATGAACGTACCTTGTTCCAGATGTTTGATGTCAATCATTCTTCACGCTTGATCGCTTGCTAGCAGCTATCCTCCCAAGACTGAACTGCATACAAAACAAGCAACAAACTCTACATGAATTTGTTCTACGGATTAATGGGTTAGAGATTCAATCATGTATTCACTAAACTATGAAGAACTCATATAGTGGGACGGAAAAATCATTTCTTTATTATTAACTTTAATGAATCAACTTATAATGTCGAGACCGGCCACTGCTCCATGAACCTGATCCTGGGATCCTCTTTAAATGTCCTCCAACTTCTTTGCTTTGTATCTCTCTTTTCACAAGGATGGCTAAAGGGTTGGGACAATGGGAATGTGCATTTGGGTAGAGTTTCTTTTCTCTTATTCTCCTCCTCCAAATAGGACCCCTAACCCTTCTTTTATAGGCTAGAAGAAGCTAGGTATTTGGACAAACCCTCAGCCATGCATGGCTGAAAGATTAAGTTAACTCACCCAAAGTTGTGTGTTCCATCGACAACTTTCCTTTTTTCGTGCTTTTATAGGTACACGCGGGTTGTTTTATGTCAGGTAGCGTGTACACGCGTGCAATAATGGAGTAGGGTGCATGGGCACTTATGAAAGAGGTTTTTTAAAGAGTTGTTCAATAGTGCTTTGGAAAAGAAGGGATATGAGATGGCCTAATGCCAGGTAAGCATGTATGGTGAAAATTAGGGTTATAACAAATTCCCCCTAATGTGTGAGGTCAGAAGATCATATGATGGCCAAAATACATTACCAATCTTTACTGATGTGCCGAACAAGTGAGCCCAGGGACTAGGAACTAGGAGTCATCATCTGAAAAATAACGAATGTCTCACCGAGGCGGGCATACCCATGCTCGAGATAGAATAAACGCATGACTACCAATCAAATACACTATAGATCCATGTCATATAACTATATAAAGTGTAGCCACGAACAATACACAACAGAGTTACATCTCGAAATCAAAAAGGTATACATTTAGAGTATCCATCTTCTAGAAGCTGATACGGCCTGATGGCTGGAGATGAGGTCTTCAGAGCTCGAGAAACAACTTAAAAATCTTCAAAACTCAGGTAGGAGTGTAATATGAGTGTACGACTTCACTACCCAGAGGTCTTTGACGGCTCGTCAGTCATGGACTAGAGAATATTGACGATCAGACTGAATGCTTCATTGATTTTGAACAAAAACTTGATTGGACATTTAGGATGGTTGGGTATGAGGGCAAGAGACAAATTGCAGAGGGTCTGACTTAGGCTTGGTAGAAACTTCCCTTGGACAACAGGACAAAAAATGATGAGACTTAGGAAGCATGGCATTAATCATAAGTTTACAAAGCAGGAGGCAACACAAACTCTCCATATGTTTGGAAGAATAACCAAACGAAGGAGGACACAACTCTATGTAGCAAGAACAGCTTCCTAAGGTCATATTACATCCCATAGTTTGACGTACAAATAGACAAATGTGCTTTATCCAAGGGAGACTCATTATGCTGCCAATAAAGAAAATAAATTTCCCTTCCTCTTTTTGGGGTATATTTGATTTTTTTTTTCTTTTTCAATGATTTTGGAAAAAGAATAAAAGAATGTTACGTTACAATGGAGGAATGAGTGTTACAAACATACAAGTTCAAGGCACAAGGATAAGACTAATGTTCAAAATAATGATACTCGAGAAAAATCCTTCGGGGGCCAAGGGTGTTAAGACCAAGAGACAAAGTGGTACAAGGCTTTCATATAAGGTATGATTTAGATGGTTTAGTTGGGAGCAACATGGAGCCGACATTTAGACCAAAGATGCAGGTATGCAAACGTGGTTAATAAAACACACAATGGTAATGTCCTTCGATGTAAGTTTAATGATCCCAGAGAAGGTAAGCTCAGTGGTTTTTCTTATTTAGAGAGTCTGAAAAATCATAAAAGGAGACTCCATTGGGGTACCTTTTTTGAATATAGTCTAGTAGGTTCGAAAATGGGGTAAACTAGCACCGACAAGACGTCTGTTCAAAACCATTTTAACAAGTGTGATAAGGACAAGATCACTCAACCATTTTTTCATTTTTAAGGAGTCTGAAAAAAGATTAACTATGGACTCCATCAGGAATGTTCTTCTGGACCAGTTTAATGAGTGTGAAAGAATAAGGTCACTCATCGATCTTTTCAATTTTAGGGAGTCTGAAAAGAGCTTAACTATGGACTCCGTGGGGGTTCCTTTTTCGTAAATTTAGTCCCTTGGGCCTGAAAAAGGGGTAAAATGATACATGAGTGTACTCTTCTAAAGAACTGAAGTTCCATAGAGTATACCTTTGTTCATATAGTTGATCGTCCGTACCGAAAAAGGGGTAAAATACTGCTGGACAGAATGACTTCAAATTTCAGTTTAACGAGCGTGAAAGGCCACAAGATCGCTCGACAATATTTTCATGTTTAGAGGGTCTGAAAAAGGCTTAAAAGAAGACTCATGGAGGTTACTTTTCTTAGTTAATCCGGACGAGATCGAAAAGCTTAAATGTAGTCTCGCCAGATGTTTCTTTTGGATCTCAAAGCGAGCTTGAAAATCAACAAAGTTAGCTCATGATTGACACTTTGTGGGTCGATGTTGGGTATCTCCTTGAGGAAGCAATATGCTCCGACGAAAACATTTTCTATGACGCCAGGGGTTTGGGAGATATTGATCGGTAAGGTTTTCACGATAGTTTCCATATTACCCTCAGCATAAACCTTGTGTGTAACTAAGGGATTAATAGGACAAGACCTATCTCCCATCATAGTCAAGGTGAATTCTCCAGCTTCGATTCTGCTTAACTCTAGGAGGAAGTATAATCTATGATGAAAATATTCCCAGGGTTTTTCCAGACTAGTCATTGCCTCAATTATAGCTTCATCAGAGGGAAAGACTAAGTCTAATGAATCAGTGTTAGTGAGAGAATCCTAAGCCCAAATGGGCTCTAGAAGTGGATCGAACTCTTGTGCAGGAGTTGGATCATTGTTGGTTGAAGCTTGTTGGACTAAAGAGTACACTACGTTAGCTACGAAAAAGGGCATGGAAATGCTCGAGTGCCCTGTCCCATCCATCGTTACCGATGGGGAAGTAAGTATCCATGGATCATCGAAGTAAGTTGTGCGGAACGACGAAACTTGAAAAAAATCAGCCTTATGGTGAGTGGATATAAACTTGATATCGCCTTGAAGGGGTAGGTAATCGAAGGTACCCATCAAATATGGGCAGAAACCAACCCCTACGTTGACTACACCTCGTTGAATATTATTAATCATCAGGACCGTGGATGCCCCCAATGAAGGGTCAGGTCTACAGAAAGACAATTGATCGATGGTCACTATCTGGCCCTCGTGTGGGAAAAACAAGACCCAAAAAACTGTAGCAACCAAGGCTTGCATGGCATAAGTCCAAATCCTTCCTAACAAGAGGTTATAGTCGAGGGGTACATCGAATACCTCTACCTAGACATACATGGTCTTCCCTCCTAATTGCAAAAGGAAAGAGGGAATGATGCCATGTGGTCAAAATGAATGACCGTCGAAACCAGTGAGGAAAGTAGGTGATAGAGACAAAACGGGTTGTCCAACGGTCTTCCAACATGCCAACAACATAACGCATGCCAAGGCTCCCTCATCAACCACTGTGCAGAAGATATTTCGAGTAAAAATTTTCGTGGGATAATTCACTACTATCTGAAACGCTATGTGGTAAGGAAGACGAGGTTTTAGGTCGGTTGTATCTAGCATGATTGTACTTGGATTACAAGTCTCGGTAGATCCTAAAGAGGTTAACAAGTCTTTTCTCTGGGAAGGGAAACTTTGGAGGACCTCCAAGGCGAACATCGCACAAGGGGTTTGTGATACATCTTCCACCACAAAATAGTTCTAGGTGGCCCTTGTGTTTGGGTTGTGAGAAGATTTTTTGAACGTGGATTTGGGGATGCATGTCATTTTTTTTCCCAACGTCTTCTCAATATGTAGAGGAAGAGATGGGAGTTTGGATTTTTTATCCCCTATATCTAGGGATAACTAGGAGATCATGTCTCGAGGGCCACAGGTCCTAGACATGGAGTACCGGGAGAAGGATTGACCTGAGCATGGCCCTGGAGGGTCATATTTCTTCTTCTTTGCCATATTTGTCCTGCCAGTAACAACAACTTCCATCACCACCGGCTTGGACTTGCATCGGAGAGGACTCTTTCTCCATGAGGTAATTGGTCCAAGGTATCATGGTATGTGTCATATTTGATCATTATAACCCTCTTATATATGCATTAGGTTCCTTTCATTTCTAATGAATGCTTGGATCTTACACTAATCCACTTGACCACTGTTGGGGTGATTGATGGGGTGACTTAGCAAGCTTGTATTCATGGGTTTTGGTTAGCCACCAAAGGGGATTTGCAGAGCCATCGTCCACTCCCACCATTTTATCATTTTACATATTATACCCCGCTCATCTATCCCATTCCCGTAGTCTAGCCATTAGGATGTCTGTTATAACCCAAAAATGCACCACACAGGTTTACCTGGCATCAGGCCAACTCATGCCTCTTCCTAGCCAAAGCCATGTTGAACAAATCCTCAAAAAACCACTTAAATCAAGGGACCCACACCCTAACCTTTCACTGGGCGCGGGTGACCACTTGCTGACCTTCTACTGAATGCGGGTATCCGCGGGCTAACCCACTACAGCCCGCGGGTACCTAACAAAGCTAGAAATCAGGAAAGTTTCTGCCGAGACACGAGGGTTTTTTTCAGTTAACTGGAACTCTTCGCCATGCATGGCCGAGAGTTTGCCTAAAACACTAGCTCCTTCTAGCCTATAAAAGGAGGGGTAGGGGTACTATTCAAGAGAGGAAAAATCATAGCAAAGAAACTCTGCCAAATTTCCAAGTCCATTATTGTCCCAACCCTTTAGCTTTTCCTCAAGCTTCAGGAGAAATTCATG
>ML787837.1:657592-688586 GCA_009831015.1 Picea engelmannii | reverse complement strand
TTGAGCCTCATTTTGAACATAACACAACTCACTCTCTTGTGAGAGATCTATTTTTAGTCTTTTGTCTTGGTTTATTGGCTCTTGGAGTTGAGGCACTACACTTGGGAGGATTATCTTTGGCATGTGTATGGTGTTTTTATCATTGGAAGGTGTTACAACTAGGGTTTGATAAAGCTCATCATTGATTTGTAAGTGTTTTTCTCATACAAAACTTCTTGACTGAATGGTTGTAGTTTAAAATTGTTACATGTATAGTTACATTGCTATTATTATGCTTAATCATTGAAACCCTAGGGAGCAAGCACACAAGTAGGTCCTTGCTTTATGTCCCCATGATAAAAGCTTGTTTATCCATTTGATTTAGAAGGATATAGCCTAGCCATTGCTACACTAGTTCTTCTTTTTCTATGTTAGATTTGGAATATAAGTTGAAGAAGGAAGATGTCCTAGGCCTAATTAAGTTTACACCTAGGGTTTTGACCTTTTAGGGTTTGAAGAGCCTTGGCCCTACAACACTTTTCAGCCCTAGATTTATATTTCAAAGCTAGCTGTTTTTTCCAAAGAGTCTTAAGGAAAGAGGGAGGAGCATGAGGCCTAGATTAAGCTACACCGGAATGAGCCTCCTCCCCTTAGGGTTTTGACCTAGTGGCCCTCCCATTGCAACACCATTAAGCCTAACTCTCTTGTCCTGAGGTTTAGATCCTTCCAAGCCTTTTAGTCTCACTCCTTGACTCCATAATACCCTAGGCACTGGTATCAAACTTGCAACATTAAGCCTTTGGTTTTTCAAACAATATTTCAAACTCTCTTAAATTGAAACCCTAACTAACCCTAGCGACCTACTAACCCTAACCCTAAGATGACGTCTTTCCTTTTATAAACTTTTGCTTGGCATTAAAGTTGCGTCTAGGTCATCTGTTAATAGATATTGAAGTGTTGAATAGTTTCCTTGGCTTATTTGACAAAACGTTCACCTCAATATTTGCCAAAACTAACCTAGATTAGGGCTGACGTCACCCTTAAGTAGCACAGTGATGTAGCAACAATATATATATATGTATGAGAACTTTTAATGCGTTGTGATAACTTAAGAATTGATTTTGTACATTGAATGCAAGAAGTATAAGCCATTGTCTTTATTTGCAATCATTGACTTCGTCAATAATTACATGTTGTTATTGCTCATATATATTGAAGATAGTCATTAGCAATTGAAGTACTAACCACTGTCTACATGTTTTAGTTTTACTTTCCTTGTCTCGCAAACATGTGCTTCTTTCAGTGAAATACCTTCTTTTGACTATCTCTCTTGGCAGTAATCTGTGAAAGTGAAAAGCTACTTTGACCTCTTGAACCTCAAACCCTTGAGCTTTTCTCCTTCAGCACCCCAGATTACTAGGGACGTCTCCTTTGGGATTAGCCACCCTAAATAGAAAGAGCTCCCCATAGAGGTGACAGTGGGTGGGGAAGCTCTTGTTATGCCAGTTTGGTCCTTACCTTCTAGATATATGACCTTGACTACAAACTAAACGATAACACACTTCTTTGCCCTTCTCAGAGGTGCTTGTTTTACTATAGTCATGTGATCTAGTCGAGATAAAAGAATCACCCTTCACCATATATACATTCGTGGATGCAGGGTTGTTCGATGATGGAGAGGGTCCTTGGCTTCCCCCTTGCATGCTTGCAGAGGCTTGAGTTAGATTTTTCCCATGTTGAAATGGATTGGTTAACACAACAAGTTGTTGTTGCATCACAGACTTTTGGGCTTTGGCAAGCCGAGGACATAGATGGGTCAGGTGGTCTTTCGTGCATAAGTTGCATGGATACCTCACTTCCCATTTCTTAGTGTTGTCCCCGCTAGCATTATCGGTAGGTTTTTTATCCCCCTTACCCTTCTTTCATTTTTTTTTTCTTTCCTTTAGGCTGTTGGGTGGCCTTTGGATTAGTCGATTGCACTGTATGTACATCTGAAATTTTGGTAGGGGGAGAAACCAAAGCAGTAGTTTGGCTGGCCGCTGTGTGTTGTATAGACAATTGCGGCAACTACTTCATCAATTTCTCAGCGGGATTTGTCTGTGCTTAACCAACAATACCATTGGCATGTGGTCTAGCTCTCTGTTTGGTGTTATCAAGTATTGAGCATGGTGCATATGACAAGATCTCGTATAATAAACTGGACTGAGAATAGATTAGCTCAAGTTGTTGAGCTCTCATGATGGCATCTTCTTCGGAAAATATTCTCGACGTCGTAACGTCTTTGGACAACTGTGGGACCAAAGACTTAAGGAACCACTCGAGAAGGAATGCTGGTGGGATTAGTACCTTAATTAAACTCTTTTGGCATCTCCATTCTTGGATGTGATCGAAGATATGGTCTGCTTTTGTTTGTGAGAAATTGGCCAGCAATTCAGTGCCAGCGTTGTATCTCACAGGTAACTAGAAATGGTTTAGGAAAGACATCGCTAGTTCACTGAAGGAAGAGTATCTTGAGTGATCGAGCTCAATGTAACATTTCATGGAACTTCTAATGAGAGTACGTTGAAACAATCACAATTGTACAGAGTCGTCTTTCAATGAGTTAGATGAGCACCAAAGATGGAAGGTAGTCACATGATCTCTTGGATCTTCATTAGGCTTGGCTTAGAACTTTGGGATGTCTGAAGGAAACTTTGTCGGCATAGGAGGCCAATGCGAATCATGACAGATAGGGTCACTCAACAACCTTGTTAAGTCTGGCAAATGCAAAGTTGCCAGGAAGGGTAGTTTGGTTTGCTGGTGATAACCTGGGAAAAAGGGGCTTGGAGTTTGACTGGCATTAGGTTTCCTAGAAAAATTTGGCTGCTGGCCTGGGTTCTGGTAAAAACCATGGCCATGGCCAGCATATGGATTTTTCATATGAGGAGACATCATCAGCTAAATTCCAAAATAGTGCATAGATGGTTGGGCATACATTACATTCAAAGGACTTTGGGAAGGGTTTCCCCATGTCGGTCCCGTGGGGATAGGCATAGTGCTTTGTCCAGGGTTCCATTGATTGTGAAAAGAATTACCCCAGATTGGCACTCTTGACAAGGGAACTGATCCCTACCAAGAATTCCAAGGCCCTGATGAAGAAGAAGTTCCTGGGTGTGCCCCCTGTGCAGGAATAGTGCCCTGCATAGGAATAGGTTGTCTGAAACCAGGGTTACCCCCAGTTGGGAAAGTAGCTGACGAGAAGGCATTGTTACCAAATGAACCGAACAAAAAAAATGGTGTCAAACCTACCAACATATTATGCGAAGGTGGTCCTTGAATCCCTGCTCCAAATAAACTATGGTGTGTAGGTGGCCCGGCGGATTGCTGATGTGTGCCACCGAGTGAGGGGATGAAGGAGTTATATGACATTTCCCGTAAGGGAAAGTGTTAAAAGGAGTAGGATTTCCCCCCATGTGTCCTTGCAGAGGAGCGTTAGAGCTCCCTTCCCCCAGACCTAGAATCTGTGAAGTGGAGTAGGAAAGTACAAGACTTGTACTTGAACTAGGCATCCCGTATGAGAACGGAGGGTCTGTCGTACTTGGTGTGAAAGGGGTTTTGGCCACCACCAAAGATGGGATCGAACCAATGTGATATGTAGAGGTGGTTGATACCATGGTATCTCGGACCAATGATGGTGGGTTAGGAGGTGGAAACTCTCTTGTGGTGACAACCGTAGTGGGAATTGAAGAATTCCTAGAAGGAGTAACAACATTTGTTTCCATTGCTGCATGCGACACTGTCTGGCACTCGTAAGGATGAATTGGTATGATGGTGGGTGCCAAAATATCAATGGTGGAGGTTTCAACCAGACCAAAAGATTTCGCTCCAAGGTATAAAACGGTCGATTCCTCTGGATGTTGGTCGGGCACAATTTCTTGTGACCCGATCACTTCAAAAGACCCTTGTTGGTCTAGCTTTCACCTTAGTGGTGGTGGGGGTGGCTCTAGTGTAACTGGTGATAGGAATTGAATCCTTCATGACCAATGGAGTTTGTGATACTCCACTATTTGAGAAGATCAAAGACACACTAGGGTAGTCTAACTGTTCGAAGACAACACCCACTAAAAAGTCCCTATAAGATAAGACAAGCAAACACTAAACTAATTGGAAGAACAGTTACAACAACTAACACTAGAGAAACTTACCGGTGCAAGTGAAAATCAAACATGGAATCACCCTCCAGTTATACTCTACAAATAAAATAGGTTGTCACATGTGTATGTCCCTAAAAAGGATAGGCAACTAGGTTGTCAGCGCGCGAACAGTCACCAGGCGGGTACAGTCGAAAGTCAGGTAGACCACAATGAGCAGGGTATCGAGCCCAAAACCTATCAAGGGTATCAAGAGAAAGTGTTCTGGAATACAACTGAGGATCTAGAATGGATTTGATACCCATGAAGCTCCATGGAAAATTCAATCGACGAAATCCCAAGACAAGCCATCTATATGTGTTCTCCACTATGATTGGTCCATCTTTGGAGGGGTTATCTCCGCTACCTTTCTGCATGCAAACTCATGTTTATCCCTTATGTTGGAGGGGGGTCCTAGATGAATGTCACGATACTGGACTTGGACACTCCCTAACTCAGACTCCAATGTTTGATTTTAATGGCCTTGAAGAGTTTCCTCTCCAACCTAATCCAAGGCCCTAATCCTGAACTAGTTGGTTAACCCTACAGACATAAAAGTCTAATAAATTTTAGATTTAACCTTAATTTTATGGCTTGTCTTATGTCAAGGGGTATGAATGTGAATCTAGTGATGTTTGAAAGACAAAAGTAAAAATGAACAGAAAGATGGAAACAAAAACCTTCACTTAATGCAAATTTTCAACAACTTTTCAAATTTATTTATTTATTTATTTTTTAAATTTTCTAAGATCTTTTGAATCAACAAAMTTAAAGAAGGATTTCACTCAACTATGATATACTTATCATCTAATAAAACTATCAAGAACTTATGAAAGCAAAGACTTTTCCCTGGTTACTAATGCAAAACAACACTTTTCAACCAAACAAAGAAATGAAAGATTTTTTTTTTTTATTTGAATGCTCACAAAGCAAAAAGGAAAAATATCAACAAGTYAAAAACCAAGAAAAATTTCTAGCCTAATTGCCTATCGCAAAGAATCACTTCAAGAAATCACACACTAACAACTTAAAAAATGACTCTCACACTTGTCTAAAAACCCTAGAGAAAAATTTGATGAAAAACTTTTAAATGAAAAAAGAAAGCTATGGATGAGATCAAACCTAAGTTATTGAATGTTAGGATAGAGATTCAAAAACTTGAGAGGTATAACTCTTGTCAAGGGAAAAGATGACTACCTCACCCTCAACAAAAACTATCCTTCATAAGCATATTATTGACAATTCAACAACAAGCGTGTGCACGCGAGCTGTGTAGAGCCAGAGGGAATGTACACATGTGCTGGCCTTATACAGGCCACATGTATCTCTAAAAATCTGAAACAAATAAAAATAAACAATCCAAACTAGGAAGAGACCACTAATACTGAGAACCAAGATCTCTTGAAGGCTTAGAAACTTTCTTTAATAGAAAAAAGAAAAATAATGTAAGGAAAAATTCATAAAACAAACCAATTTGAGATGAACCCTAAGTCGTAGACTGCAAACAACCAAGACTAGAAAGAGTTTCAGAAAACGCCTCAGAATGATTGATTTTAACAGGGAAGAGGATGACTGCCTCAAAAATTTTCTGGAATCATACACGTTACTGTTACTTCTTCAGCTAGTGTTTACACACAGGCTGGAAGAAAGTAGGGAGTGGGTACATGCATGCATACCTTATGCAGGCCGCGTGTATCTTTGTGGGTCTTGAAAAAACACAGTAAAGCAAAGAAACAAAGATAACTGGTATGGAAGACCATAATCTCTGTTAGCTCAAACTTTGCAGAAACTTCAAAAAACGGGAAAGAAAACCATTCTTTTAAAAATACCCAAAAATATTCCTAGGAACCCTAGAGACTTCCCCAGTATGGTCACCAATTATGTTGTGGTGGGAAATCCCTCGATGGACTAGAACTTAGGGTTATATTGTTCATGTAGATAAGATCGAAAGAATCCTACTTTCTACCGTCATCCCAGACCTAATCCCCACTTTGTTTAAGCAAATACATGGTTAAATGAATGTACCTTGTTCCAGATGTTTGATGTCGATCCTTCTTCATGCTTGATTGCTTTCTAGCATCTATCCTCCCAAGACTGAACTGCGTACAAAACAAGCAAGAAACTCTACATGCATTTTTTCTCTAGATTAATGGGTTAGAGATTCAAACATATATTCACTAAACTATGAAGAACTCATATAGTGGGATGGGAAAAGCATTTCTTTATTATTAACTTTAATGAATCAACTTACAATGTCAAGACCGGCCACTTCTCCACGAACTTGATCCTGGGCTCCTCTTCAAATGTCCTCCAACTTCTTTGCTTTGTATCTCTCTTTGCACAAGGATGGCTAAAGGGTTGGGACAATGGGAATGTGCAATTGGGCAGAGTTTCTTTACTCTTATTCTCCTCCTCCAAATAGGACCCCTAACCCTTGTTTTATAGGCTAGAAGAACCTAGGTATTTGGACAAACCCTCAGCCATGCATGGCCGGAATATTTAGTTAACTCACCCAAAGTTGTGTGTTCCTTTGGAAACTTTCCTTTTTTCATGCTTGTGTAGGTACACACGGCCTGTTTTAGGTCAGTTAGCATGGACACACATGCAGTAATGGAGTAGGGCACGTGGGCCCTTATAAAAGAGGTTTTTTACAGAGTTGTTGAGCAATGCTTTAGCAAAGAAGGGATATGAGATGGCCTAATGCTAGGTAAGCATGTATGGTGCAAATTAGGGTTATAACAATTGTCGATGTCTTCGAATTTGAATTTACCTAGTCGAATCACCTCAAGCTTTGACTTGTTGTTGATTCCTTTAGCTTCAACTATCATTTGATCCACCTCGACTAGAATTTCACTGCAAAGAATACAACAACCCAACACTATAGTATGTTATTGAACAATAGGAGGGTGTTGAGAAATAATGAAGTGTTGAACAACAACATCTCAGTGAGAAATATCAGGGTACAGGGTAGAAACAATAATAGTAAGAGAAAATAAACAAATTTTTGTTACACAGAGGATGTGCGAAGTTTCAGTTGGGGGGTGATGATGAACTGAATTGTTTCCTATTCCAAAGGCTCATCTTTGGGACATTTTTCCACCATAATATAACTTGATATATATTTTTGCATGTTTCTTAGTAAATGTATTCTGAGGTGGATTTTTGTGTATAGTGATCCTTTTTCCTCTAATGTTTATGTAAAATGTTGTGTATAACACCAAGCAGGTTGAACTTCATAAGTCAAGGGAACCAACCTCCTAAAAATAGGGGATTGTTTCTCCCTTACATAGATTCCAACAAAGAATTAAGGGACATTGTCCCCACATACCTCAATAGCACTCCTTGTGCATTAATGACCACTCTTGATCAATAGCAATTCAAACTATAGATGTAATTGGATGAAATTCCTCATTCGACCACTTCTCCCATCGATCTAATAAATATATTTTGATCTCCCAAGACTATTTATAGATCTCCATCCCTAGAGAGAAGGGGAGATAGATTTTGGAGAATATTGTATTGAACCTTGTTCTAAGGAATTTTTGTTGAAACCTTAGAACCTTTTTAATCTTGATGTATTATTGATGTTAATGGAATAAATATGGATTTGATTTCAACTTATTATAGTTTTATCAAGGTTCCTTGTGCTTCCTAAGTAGGGTCCACTCAAGATGGTTGAAGGACCTTGTTGGAATTTTTGTAGTTTTCATGCATGTTAATTGGTGATTAGATAACATTTCATTCTCTTTTGAAGCTTGATATTTTTTTGCATGATTGAATCTATTTTCTGTCAATATTATCATTGGATAGTTAGTTACAATAGACATCTTGTCGAAATATTCAATAGCATTTTGGAGCACTCTTAGGTGCCTCTCAAGGACAAGAACCTCAAATCCACTTCATTTATTTATACTCTATATTTTTTTATTCTTATAAGGACTTACACTACCTTTCTAGGCCTCATTTTTTCTTCCTGTAGTTGTTTCCTATAGAAACTGCACAGTTCCCGTAGAAATTGTATAGCTCATGTAGAAATATCCTGTAGGACTATTTGAGCTTTAAATTCCATTTCATCTTAATATTATTTTCATGAAAAACTAAAAACACATATGGTTTCCATTGATCAAAGGATTAGACATAATGTAGTTTATTTTATTCATGCATCAGTTCAACATCTCTTTAATTAAAAAACATTTATGCATTAGAATACATTAATATTCTACTTTGATCTTCATAGTTTAGCAGTTTTTATTTTCAGTCATTAGACTATATTTCATTTCTATAATCTAGAATCAATTGTGCTTTCATATTCATTTTTTCTCCTTCAAGAAATAGTCAACAGTTTCTTTCTGTCATCTCTATTTTTTCACCAATTCATGCATTTCACTTTGATTAGTCTCAGACCTTTACTACCGACAAGTCCATACTAAATACACAATGCATAAAACCTCTTAAGTTTGTATGAACTCGAGGTTGAAAAACTAAAGTAAGAGTCTAAGGATATGGAAATATTATTTCTACTTGTAATATCCCTAGGTCGAACCCCAACTATAAAGGTGATAATGTACTTAAGATGGTGAGTTGTTTTATATATTTTTGGCATGCATCTTCCATGGTGTAGTGCGTGCATGTACTGTGCAGCAAAATGCTGAAATGGACACATTCCAGGATACCGCACACAACAACTTAAGTGCGTGCAATTTTGAGGCCAAGGAACCTTTGTGTATTTGTTGTGTTTTATAGGCTTGAGAGCCAGTTATTATAAGATAGGATTCTTATGTTTTGTATTAGGATAGAGAGACTAGATGATAAAGGCCATAGTGCCTATTTATTTATATGTCCTATCATTAATATAAAATACATTGCTATGCATAGACCGACCACGATAAAATAGTATGGGGGACTAAACTCCACTAGTTAGGGAATGGGGGGCTAAAAGTTAACAAAAAGGGGCTAAGATAGGGAGATTAAGCCAAAAAGGAATATTGTATTAATATTTATTAAAGTATAAACTATGGATAATTATTTTATCCTAAGTTCCAAAGTTCGGCACTAGTGGGCCAAAGTAGCTCCCAACATGACAAGTGTCAAGTTGGGTACATTAATACATATTGTGGGGAATTAGTTCATTTGGGGGAGAATTCATTCATCATTCCTTCCATTATTCAGTCATTCATTTATCCATACCATGATATTTCACTCACGCAGTCAGCTATCCTTCATACCTTCCTTTCACTGTACCTAAAACTGTATCGAGAGACATACTTGTTTGTGTAGCTGTGTAGCTTGGGAGTTGGATTGAAGAAGTGGGTTGTCAGGCCCATGGGATATTGAAGAAGTGGGTTGTCAATATCGTGGGATATTGAAGATGCGGGTTGTCTGGGCGGTAAGCAATTTCTCTCTCGGTGAGAGAATTGTTGGGAATTGATTTCCTGAGGGTGCTAAACTACAACTACAAGGCTCTGAGACTTCATGTACGACCTGTTGCTAAAGCCCTGGAAGGGAAGCAGGGCATTCGAAGGACTGTTGAGAAGAGAAGGGACACAGTTCCTAGGGTGGGACAAACATGTGGGGAATAAGGGACTGTATGTTGTTAGTTTGAGTTGGCACCTATGGTGGAGTCTTTCCTATTTTCTATGAACCATTAGCCTGGTTAGGAATCCCTTTTCCCGGGTGGAGTTTATTCCCAGGTCGGGGGTGACCCATTGTTGAGAGTGATGAGCAGTGTGGTCTAAGGTTTGGAGGTTCATGGAAGGTCTGCATGCAGTTGGTGACATTCTTACCAAGATAAGTGTCACCTATGTGATAAATTTACATGTTGCATTATTATTTACGTGTTTATTTTTATGGGTTTATCCTATGTGTGGTTATATATATCTTTATATTTATGGGTATTTCCTTTATATGTTGCATGTATATGTTTACTGCTATTTTAGTATGAATCCATGCATTTACAGAATGCATTTTTCTCTTTATGTTTTATATATAAAGTTCTGCAAGAGTTCTTTGTGTATATGTTTTAATTGCATGCAGTTCAAAAAATGTACATGGCATAGCTTAGTTTCTTGTTGGGCGTGTTACTGCATGGTCTCAGAGAATGAAAGAGTTTTCCGGAGTAGCATGCCTTGGCATGGGTGGCTGAGGATGTTACAATATGGTATCAGAGGTTCAATTTTGAACACTGAGCCTATATGGGCTGAGCAAGTTGAGTTGAAGAGAAATTTTACAGAGGATTGATTTCAAAATGACCAAATCTCAAGTTATATAGCGTCCATGGTGTTGATCACTCAGCACACCCTAAAAAGTCTAGGTCAAATTTCACTTTTTGGGTACCACTTGATCTTTTGGCATTGTCTAATATGAAAAATGTGTCCTTTTCTTATCATTTTTTATTCTCATTAAGTCCTTAAAATATTTCTTGGACATATGAAAACCATTAACTTAAAATACTAATATCTAAATTAGAGAATTGACAGCCAAAAATTTCCTGGACGTGCTTAAGGAATTCGGCATCAGAAAGGATTAAGTGTGAAAGAAAACACTAGAGAGAACCAAAGTTGTCGAGTCTCGATATTCATTGGTGTCAGCAGACATGAGATTTCTTTCACAACAACCATCACYGATAATATCTCCGATGATTGATCCCTTCGGCATCGATGAATGGATAAGAGAGTAAGAGCTCACGAAGAATAAAGTGATATCACCGATCGTCGATTTCCAAAACATTTTCAGTATCGGGGATTTTTTCAGGGGGGGGGGGGTTAACTTATAAGGAGGACATGTGATAGGATTATTTCCAAAATCTGACCTCCAATACCCTTTTGGCATCGACAATACTTACTTTTTCTTAAAGCGCTCAACTTGAGAAAATCCCCGAGCTCGACCATTACCTGTAAGCTAGGTTCCCGGTCATTAGTACCCTGTATCCTGAGCCAGTGGTGCCACGTCGATACCGTACGATGAAATCAATTAGCATTGAAAAATTTATCAAGAGGATACCGATGGAAACATGCATAAGGATATCATCGATTCCTGATCTTGCCACTAAGAAGACGACAAGATGGGACATTTTATTTTTGAGATATGCTAGATATGATGCATTTAAAGGTTAATTAATTCATGAATATCGCATTAGTTGATAATTCATGCGTGAATTGAAATGACCATTTGAACATGTCGCTACAGTGCATCTCCCCCATGCCTCTGCCATCAACCCACGTAGAATTTATTTGTAGATATCTGGCGGTAGATTGTTTTGAAATTCACCCATTACTCATATTAAAGGGTTGATATGACTAGTAGGATCTCTCCCATTATATTCTTTTAAGTCATTGAAAACAAGGTTATTTTGTGCATGAAGGAATTTGGATCATCCAAAGGAGTGAGACGAGCAGTACAGGGATAACCTCCAACGTCCAGTGAGTATAGAAACAAGAGCTTAGTAAGCATTATAGGTATGTACTGGTCTATGGATGTTTTATGCTTCATTTCATACGTTTTATCCAATATCACTCTATACACCTGCCTAAAGATCATTTTCAGTTGCAGGAATGATGCCTCTGAAGAAACCCACCACCAGGAAATATCCAAGATCACCAAATCTACAAGAACCAGAGGTGGGAAAAGGTTCCTCCCCAGCGGTGGAAAGAAAATTGGAATTTGCTCCAAAATTGGTGCCCTTCATCAAAACCACCACCAAGAAATATTTCATTCAACCCTTAGCTTTTGGAGACACAGAGGCAAACATTGGGACCAAGACATTATTCTCGTGTTGGAAAGAAATTTTCAAGAAAATTAAGCGGGATGAACTCCCTGAATATACCCCGCACAATGATCCTGATATGAGAAGACTCGACGATGAAGTCCTCTTGAATGTCCAAAAGGAGTATTTTCACATCGTGGTGAGTAGGACTCCAGTATTCCCCTACATTGAACTCTTAAAATGGCTTATCAATCACACTGACACACAAATATGATTGATTAACGACCACAATGACGTGTGTCAGATTTTTCCTCCTAGTGAAAGTGTAGAATTACTACAAGCGCAAAGAGCTAGAAGAATGGATAAACACCAATTTTGTTGTAAGATTCTATGAGAAAAATGACACCAGAAAGGCGATGGTGTTGTGGTGGAGAGAGGATAAAAAATTCACCAATCGAACCTCCAGCTAGTACCCGACTGCTAACCCGAGGGAGCCATACATCTACCTAATGGCCCTCCTCTACCGATTTCATGGGGAGAAAGACTGCTCTAGGTTTTTAGAGGCTTAGATGCCTCTAGCTTATATGATATCCATTTCCAAAATATGTTTTAACTGGGGTTCCATCATCTCCAAATATCTAAGCACTTGCATACGACAGGCTTAAACGTCGAAAGAGGGAGAAACCCCATCCTTCTATATGGCTTCTTATGTATTAGACGTCATTTGCACCAGAAATTCCTTCGCTAGAATGAAATTGAGTTGGCACACATCAGAGCTCCTAGTCCATACAAGAAATATGGGAGAATAGGTACAAGAAATCCTACTCTCTCATCTGCAATCAATTTATCACACGTATTTATTTCTTCTTGTTCAAGAAAGAGTGCCCAAGGCTGTCGAATGCAGCCAAAAAGGTTGTATAAAAAGTTTGTCATTGGTATTTGGATGAGGGCGATACTTACATTAGGGTTTTCAGTGCCAACAGAACACCCCATTTGTTACCTGTATATGTCCCCGATCGACTAGTAGTAGGGGAAATCTATTATCAAACCCTGCAATGTTATAATTCTACTTTGGTAAAGGATAAGAAGCAAACCTTCATACCCTATGGGTTCGATATTGGTTTCTACATTGTAAAGGACACCGCGCAGGCCAAAAAAGAAGGGTTAATCCAATTGGAGTTATGATTCTAGACTGGTTATTTTTGAAAGCACAACACCAAGGGTCTGGTCCTGAACCACACGCAATAGGTATCATCTTGCTGGCCATATTCTCACGACAGGTTTGAGGATCGAATATTCACCGAAAATTCTCAAAGCTGGGATGAGGTGGTGGAAAGGATGGTTGACCCTAAAGAAACCAGGTTTAAGGCCATGAGTTAGGATGAGCAAGCAATAGTCGTGGAACAATCGGCTCAAGAAATCCTTGGGGACAGTGAAGAAATGATAGAATGTGAATCAGTGGAAACGACAAAAAATCCTCAAGAAGCCACTGAAAAAATAGAGATTCCCTAAGTAAACCCAGTACAATATATGAATTCCCCCATGGTTCAAGTTGTACAGGGGATAGGGGGGCTCATGTATCAATAGGCCCATCTTTCAATGAAGTAGATGCAGGATAACCTAGACCTTGTAAGATGGATGAGGCCTCCAACTGATAACCCAGAGGAAATCCCAGTGGGGACAAGCGACCCTGATCTCATGAATGTTGATAACATCAATGGGTCAGATAACCTTGAATCCATAATTCCACCACCTGGATCATCGGTAGGAGTGTCGACTCAACCAGAGGCAGGTTGAGTATTAGTAGAAGTAAGTGCGCCTAATCCTTTGAGTGAGTTTATAAATATATATAGTGATGATGAAATCTTGGAGGCATCTCGTGGGACCCTTGTGCATGCATAAGAAGAAAATGGACCTGAGAAGACTTCTTCTCCTTCTCCTGAGGTCCAAACCCAGGAGATCCCATGAAAGGAACTAGAAACTAAAAATGTTCCCGAAACAAAGAGGCTCTATGCGTTGGAAATCCAAGTAGACAATCCGAAGGACAAGTCAGAACTGGAGGAGCGAAAGGAAGGATCCCCACAAAATGAAATCGGTGTTTCGAAGACCGATGAAAAAGTAAGTATCGATTATTTTCCCGAAGCCTCTATTCCACTCGATACTCATATCCCCAACAAGAAACGGGTAGAGGGTGGGCATTCGAAGCACAATGAGAAAGTTGAAGAACCTGACCTTGAACAAATATACACCACTGAAAATTTGGAAAATACATTCACATGGGGTGATCAACAGATTCTCGAACCTATGGATGAGGTAGCCAATATTTATGTGATATCCTACTATCGAGAGGAAGTCCATCATCTAGAGAACTACAAAGAAAATGAGTATCACATTGGATCACTCCATCCTCATCACCACAGAGGAAAAATTGATAAACACAGAAAATTCCAGAACATCTTAACTCCTCAGCGTGGGATGGCGCTCTCAGATGCCATCCTAGATAGAGCCAAATGAGATGAAAATGAGTTGGCCTCCACCCTAAAGGAACTAGAGAATTTTCACCACCTAGTTGAATACTATCAAGGCACCACTCAGACCACGGTATACGTGAGAAGCGATCTTGAAGAAACTTACACCCAATTCAAAACAAAGAGGCACCTTTTTACTGAAAATATAGATGAGCTCTAGAAAGACACTCTCATGGAACTTGCAATGTGCAAGGATATGGATTGGTGGCATGAAAGGGAAAAACAAGCCGTGGAGAGACTTGAATACATTGATGCAGTTCAACAGGGTCGGAATAAAGAAGAACAGGACATTTGAATGTTGGGAAAGAGCAGTTTTGATCGAATGAAATGATCAATTGGGTATTGGGCTAAGATGTCTTAGGAACCACACTAAGAAATTCAAGAGAATTGGGCCAAAGAGCTAGCGAAGGTGTCCAACACAACGCCAGGACAAGTGAAAATATTTATGGAGCATTCGAATAGAGCTCAGACTGTGCTAGGGTAGTTAAACGCCAGTCTAGTGAAGTACTAAGAGCATGCAGTGGAGGTTAGAGGAATTTACGCGGCTTTGATGGAGAAACAAAGATTTCCATGGGCCTAAACTTGTGAGGAGTTGTTTATCAATTGGTCGAAGTATGAGGAAAGTCACCCTTTCAAGTGATATTTCGAGTTGACTATTAAAGAAACTATTAGAAGAGGATGCCGCATAGCGAATTTTGTTTTGTTCAAACTACACTTAGCTATTATTTTCAGTTGAATTTTATGTTATAAATAATAACATCGACCAATTAGATAAGGGTCGATGGTTGTTGCAAGAAATATTTATTTTTGGTTGTTAAGAATTATTTTGAAGCTCCCTTTGAATTGAGAAGTCCTTCAGGACCAAAGACAAAGTTATTTTCATCAAATGCATGTGATTGGATGTGGAGAAGAACTATTTCCTATCTCATTTCATGAATGATGTTGTAATGAGTAAGAGCTATTTAATCTATTTTCAAGTTATCTGGTGCAATATTTTTTTGTTCTTCACTTTAATGATGAAGATGAATTGTGGTGTTATTATGTGATAGATGATTAAGTAGGTGAATTATTTTTCTTTCCATTGTCTTATCACATAAGTGTTTTCTTTCTGGTAATTATTTTCTTAGATAGTAATTGGATGCTCACATGGTTAATGTATTAGTACTAGGCCTGTGGTGTAAAATTGGTGTCTGCGTGCTTGAGCAACGGGTTATCCCAAGTTCAACCTCTTCCCCAATAGTCAGTCTTAATTCTATTTTGTTTCCAAGTTGGTTTATATCAACTTACATATTATATCGGTCCCACCCAAGAGGAAATAAAAAAAAGAGATAGTCCAAACTAAAGGAAAAGCCTTCAGAAGAAAACATAAAGTCCATCGATAATTTGGTCAGATCACAAGATTTGGAGAACCATTCCACTATTAAACATTGCAGAGTCTAATTGGGCCTCAGTGGCGGGTTTGTTTCCTACTGTTGAATCAAGGGACTTAAGACCCATCAACATAATTTGTGTTAGAAGGAGGGCCGTGAATGAATGGATGGATATATATTCTACATAGTATTTCAAACACCTTATAGATTCAAAACATACCACATGCATGGCTACTCATTCCCAAGACAACCCACACATGCTAAGTTCTCCTGAAACAAGTAACTCACCCTAGCCCAAGGAAGAACATTTTCACCCTAAAATACCTTACGCTCTTCCTCATGAGGAGGTAAATGAATTCAGAAGAATCACAAGAGCCTAAAACCGAGAGATCGGTGTGTTTTCCTTATCTCCCATACTCCCTCGAAGAAACAACAAAGAAGACCAATGGTTAGTACTCCCGAAAAGGTTTTTGTGCACTCAGTAGAAGACTTAATAGATTTTGTAATCACCAAAATCCAATATCCTCTTGATTTGATACCCGAAACGCCAGTCGATGACGTCTCTGAACCACACTATTTTTCCGAAGAGGAGGAGTTTAAGTCAGAGTCTGAAGATATGGAAGGAAACAATGACCATAATGAAGAAAGGGGGAACCCACCTCTGAAAAATCAACCTTGGCTGGCCAGAGCCACTTTTTCCCTCCCAGGACCAGTCCATAACCTTCCCTGACATCCAGAGAAGTTAAGTCCCAAGTTCGATCCCGAAACCTCTGGATTGCTTGAAGATCATATTAAGAAATTTATACTAATGATCAGGTTTATGAACATCTAGCATGAACACATGGTTTGCAGTATTTTCCCCTACACTTTTGAGAACTCAGCCTCCACATGGTATTTTAACTTACCTGTAGGATCCATAAATAGTTGGATGAAGTTTCAAAAACATTTTCTAGATAAGTTTGCAGAATAGACTACTATAGGAGCTGTGATGGCTGAGTTGTTTTCCGCCACCATGAGTTCGAAAGAGAAGGTTAAATATTTTTATAAAATATTCAAGACCATCTTAAACAAATTTCATCCCGAAGCCAAACTGACTCAAGAGCTACAAATCAAAGTATACACTAATGCGCTCACAGCTTCTATTCCATCTTTGGGAAGAGGGATGCCAAACGAACCTTAGCTAAAAATTTTGAAGAAGCTGAAACGATAGAATTCTAGATGAAAGGGTGTAAAGAAGGCCATGTCTCTTTAGTTAAGAAAGAAGCTCAACCTCCTCCCAGGAGAGGACTCCTTCTGACTAGACCACTAAGGAAACAAGCAAAACAAACTCTCGACAAGGGTAATGGAGACATAGAAGATCTACAACGCATGGTTAAGAAATTATCAAACGAGATCATAGACATGAAGAGAAATGTAGGGGAAGGAAGCCAAGGCCAAAGGCCTTATAAGCCTTTCTTTAAAAGAAACCTGAAATTCAAATCCATTGAACCTCCCCCATATAACTTGAATATTGATATAAGGAATGTCACATTTGATTCTTTCTGTACTTATCACCAGTAAAACCACTCTTAAAGAGACTGCTCTCGATGGGTGAATTCCATGAATTTTATGGCCAACCAGTTTTTAGATGAGGTTTCCCTAATCAAACAACCAAGCAGTTCGGTTATGAATATTTCTAAATATGAAGAGTTTGACCCACCAGAAGATACATCCATGCTGATATGGGATCCTGAATTAGTTATGCCTTCCGACGACCTATTTCAGGTTCAAGAACCACCCGTAGAGATATCGGTTGTGAAAACTAGAAGTAAAGGGCCTCCTGTCTCAAAGGATCCTACCACCACTCGAACGTCACGAGAAAGTTCAACTCCTAATCACCCGAAAGCACCTTTTTCTCCCCATAAGAAACCTATTAGCATCCATACATGAGAATATCCCAAAATGGAGTACAACGTAGTTGAATATCTAAAGAAATTGAAGGCTCATATATCGGTTATGGACATATGCAAAATCCCTCAGCAAAAATATTTCCTGCTACAAGCATTGAAATTAGTAGAAAACCCTATGAAAAGCAATGAACAACAAAGAAATCTAACTTCCACAGATCTAGTAAATAAACCAACTGTGAATACCTTCTTAGAAGATAAGAAGGGAAAACCTTTTGTCCCTCTGTTTCTCTTAACGTTTGAAGTCTTCAATAGGAACCTCCATAATTGTTTGGTAGATTCAAGAGCATCTTCCAACATTATGCCTTTTTCTATTTGCAAAAACTTAAATGTCAATCCTCTCAAGAGCGATAAATATGTGATATAGCTAGACATGACCCAGGTCAAAGTCATGGGGGAACTTAGAGAGGTAATGATCAGAATAGCGACACAACCTAAGTTTGTGCAAGTGATTGACATCATTGTAGTAAACATCCTAGAGGCCTATGGGTTATTAATAAGTCGAGATTGGTCTGAGAAGTTAAATGGGTAATTTAGTACATACTGGGCCTACCTTTGGCTACCACTGAACGGATACAAGAATATGATTAAAATTGATAGGGAGAGGTACCTGAAACACACAGTCACTGATTTAGAAACCCTAAACGAACCCTTGTCCACAGATTTCCCCATTCTAGGAAATTATTCCTATGATTCCCACTTCAGAAAATTTTCTCCTCTCTTATCTGATGTCCCTCTCACTCAAAACTGTGAAATGATTTTTCAAGAGAATTTGCTGATACTAACAAAAGAAACACTCTTCTATCAAGACCCTATGCTAGAGATTAGAGAACAAAAGATAGGAGAACAAGAAAGTAATAAGGAAGAGGAAAAGGGTGATTTTCATTCACAAATTTGGACCATATACTTTGATGGATCTAAATCGTGGGAGGGATTAGGGGCAGGGTGCATCCTCATTGATCCAAAAGGTAAACATCATTTCCTATCCTGTAGACTAGAATTCGAATGTAGCAATAACACTGCTGAGTATGAAGCTCTAGTACAAGGTTTAAAGAAAGACATGGACTTGAACATCAAAGAATTGAAAGTTTCTGGGGACTCATAGATTATCCTTAGACAAGTAACGAATACTATACGTTGTGATTTCCTACACCTACAGAATTATCAGCAGGAAGTGCATAGGTTAATGGAGCATTATGAAGCTTTCAATATCACCACAATCCCCATATCAAATAATATCCTTGTCGATTCCCTGGCCACAACTGCTTCAAGGTTGTGACCTTTGGAATATTATGAAGCCTCCCAATTGACTGTGGAACTACTCTATAAACCATCGGTTCCTAAAAATATTTCTAATTGGAAATTATTCGAAGGAGATGAACAAATCATAAACTTCTTGACTAACCAAGACAATTTCAAAGATTTGGCCATTGACGATGAGGTATTCTAGGAGAAATCAACAGAAACATATCCTCAGCTAGGCCAACCTATTGACAGATCAAAATCTCACACCATCCTGAAAGGGATAACTAATCTAGAAAATCTGTTTGATCTGAAAGAACATTTTAGGGGGCCTAAAAATGCAAAGATCGGTAGCTCTTGTCCCCTACATGAAACTATAAATCTCGGAACCCCGGAAAACCCAAAGAATGTGAATCTCAACAATACTATATCTAAAGAGGAAATAAAGGATTATCTCAAACCATTCAGACAATATCAAGATGTCTTTGCATGGTCCTACCAAGACTTGAAAACTTATGACACCTGTATCTTTCAACACACTATACCATTAAAACCTGAGGTGAAACATTTCCAACAGAATCTACGAAAGTATCACCCATCCCTGGAACCTCTCATGTATCAGGAATTAATGAAACTTTTATATGCCAAGATCACTTTCCAGGTTAGGCATTCTGCGTGGGTAGAAAATCTGGTTCCTATGAGGAAAACGTCTAGAGAAATCTGCTTATGCGTAGATTTTAGAAACATCAACAGAGCTTCAGAAAAGGACAATTACCCAGTCCCACCAATGGAGAAACTCCTGTAGACTGTGTCTGGCTAGAATATTTTCTCTCTACTGGACAGTTTCTCAGGTTACAACCAAGTCCTAGTTTCAGAGGAAGATCGTTTAAAAACTACCTTTCGAACCAAGTGGGGAACCTTCTCTTATAAATGCATACCTTTTGGGTAAATCAATGCAGGAGAGACCTTCCAAAGGGCCATGGACATAGAATTTCAGGGACTAATTAGCAATTCTATGGTAGTGTATATAGATGACATAACTTTGTATTCAAAGAACAGAGAAGAGCACATCCAACACTTAACTCAAAGTTTTGAAAGGTGTAGGAGATACGGTATATTCTTAAATCCCAACAAAACTATTTTCATCGTCGAGGAATGTAAGATTATAGGACACATTATATCTCAAGTAGGCATTCACATAGACCTAGAAAGGATTAAGGCCATAGCTCAAATCCCGTTTCCTCACAACAAGAAAGCTATGCATTCTTTTTTTGGGAAAATCAATTTCATGAGGAAGTTCACTCCTAATTTCTCGAAAAATATAAAACCCTTACAAAGGATGATTCATAAAGATGTCAAATTTAAGTGGGATGATGAACGAAAGGATGATTTCAGCAATATTAAAAATGCTATATATGATGCCCCCATGTTACTAAGTCCTAATTTCAATAGGGATTTATTCCTCTATACTTTCACCTCCGACCAATCGTTAGTTGCAGTATTGACTTAGAAGCATGATGAAAAAAATGAGGCTCCGGTGTCATTCACAAGAAATAATCTCTAGGGGGGAGAAATTAACTATATTGTTGTTGATAAACATGCCTATGCGGTATATAAGGCAGTAAAGAACTTCAGGTATTACATCCTCAAGAACCACACCAAAGTGATTATGCCTCACCCTGTGGCCCAATCATTGTTTACTTAGAAAGAGATGGGGGAAAGAAGAGGGAATTGGATGGCATTGGTACAATAATTTGATCTAGATATAAAACCTACCAAACTAGTTAAAGGGCAAGGATTGTGCAAACTCGGAGTTGAATCCCAGGACCAAGTAAATGAATATTATGGATGGGATAATGAAATGGAATTATGGTGTAGTGAATCTTCATACATTTCCCTAGGTCCAGAGTCTTGGTATGATAATTTGACTTATCTCCTACACCATGGAAATTGTCCAGAAAATCTCAAATCGAGAGAAAGGAGAGCTCTCAGCCTCATAAATTCGATACTTTATCGGATTAATTATGATGAGATACTCTTCATATGTCTTGAACGTGAAGACATAGACAAAGTTATGAAGGAGATCCATGATGTCCTTTCCAGTGGACATTTCGCAGGAAACACCACCACTCATAAGATACTGAGAGATGGATATTATTGTCCCAACTAGTCAAAGATGCTCACACCTATGCTAGGAACTGTAAAACTTGTCAAGTAAGCATTGGGAGAGAGAAGAGAGCAGAAATCCCACTCCAACCATTGACTGTCTCTAGGCCTTTTGAGAAATGGGCGTTGGATATCATAGGAAAAATTACACTCGATTCCTCAAAACAACACAAGTATATAATTACTTCCATCGATTATTTCACAAAGTGGGCAGAGGCCATCCCTCTGACTCATGTAAATGAGAAGGTGGTGATCCAATTCATAGAAAAACAGTTGATCACAAGGTTTGGTGTCCCTTCTTTTCTAGTTTTTGATAATGCAGCTTATTTTTCTTACACTATATTGGTAGATTTTTCTCTAGACAAAGGAATAATAATTAGGTACTCTGCAAATTATTATCCAGAGGGAAATTGGGTGGCAGAATCAACCAATAAGAACCTAGTGAGAATATCAAAAAATACGGTTGCAGATAACCAAAGGAATTGGCATAATCTATTCCATAATACTTTATGGGTCGATAGGGTCACACCCAAGGAAGCTATAAGAAATTCCCTGTACTTCCTGGTTTACGGACAGGAATCCATTCTCCAAAATGGACTTTATCTTCCATCTCTTCAACTAGACCAAGATTCCAACGGGGAACCCTCATCAGTCATACAAAAAAGAATTGATACTCTTCTCATGCTAGAAGAAGAGAGAGAAAAGGCTAAGTCAAAGTTTCTAGCACACCAACATATAGTGAAAAGATGGTTTGATAAGCATAAGGCTAAAGATAAGTTTTTTGAGGTAGGAGACTTAGTCCTAAAATGGGATAGAGAAAATGAGCTGAAAGGGAAGCATTATAAGTTTCAGAATATGTGGCTTGGACCTTTCTAGGTGGCTGAGAAGATTGGGGAAGGAACGTATCGGTTACATAATCTGAGGGGGGAACCTGATGCCATCCTAGTAAATGGCCAAGACCTCAAACAATATTTTCAATAATAATATATATAAATAAAATAAAATAAAAATTGTTCTAGTGTTTTCATGATTGCGAAATACATTTTTGTTTTCTTTTGCTTTCTAGATTTTTTCTCTTTTGAAAGATGTGTTTAGAAAGACAATGGTTGACCCTAAGTCATGTGACATAGTGAACTCTATTCTGAACTCATCGGTCACATACAACACAAGAAACATCAAGGAGCTTGCAGTTGCTTTGAGGGGTCCTCTATCTGACCGGTGCAAATGAACAAATTTGGAGAAATGTCTGAAGTGTCTTCTTAGTGGCTTGGTAAGAACATAAGGAAAATAAGGAAAGATGGAAAGGACTACATGAAACCTGAACACAAAGCTAGAAAAGGATTCGCCTAGACCATCTCACTTTCCAAAATAAATAGACATCATCCTCTCCCACTCGCTCGGGGAATCATGTCAGAATAAAGTTGATATTATCAAAAGAGTGAATAGTATGAGAGGGTATGCAGGTATCTCCGTCGGGGCTATGGATGCTCGCTAGAAGAGGAGAAAGGTATGTGATTTCGGGGTGACTCTGTCGAGGCTATGGATACTTGATGGAAGCAGAGAGACATCGAAGCAAGTAGGTAGAGGTAACCAAAGGATCCACGCCAATGAATTCTTTACTAGAATTCTGTAAAAAGGGTCATGAGTCAGGATTACAGGAAACGAAGGAGGAATAAAGGTTTAAACCCCCACAGATCGACTCGGAAGCATTAGCGGAAGAATTTCAAATTGCAAGAATAAAAGAGGCTCTAATTTCAAACCAGGAAAGGGTCTCCACCATATTTCATATCAACCAAGCATGAAGGAATAATAGATATTCTTCTTTCGTGCAGTGAATCTCCATTTGTTGAGCACTCAACACACCATAAAAAGTCTACTTCAAATTTCACTTTTTGGGTACCACTTGATCTTTTGGCATTGTCTAATATGAAAAATGTTTCCTTTGCTTATCATTTCTTATTCTCATTAAGTATTTAAAATATTGCTTGGACATATGAAAACCATTAACTTAAAAGACTAATATCTAAATTAGAGAATTGACAGTCAAAACTTTCCTAGACGTGCTTAAGGAATTTGGCATTGGAAAGGATTAAGCATGAAAGAAAATACTAGAGAGAACCAAAGTTGTTGAGTCCCGATATTCATCGGCGTTTCCAGACAGGAGATTTATTTCATGAAAAGAATCATCGAGAATATCGCTGATGACCGATCCCTTTGGCATCGACGAAAGACTAAGAGAGTAAGCACTCACGAAGAATGAAGTGATATCACCGATCGCCGATTTCAGAAATGTTTTTGGTATTGAGGATTTTTTTCGGTGGGGTTACCTTGTAAGGAGGATGCATGATAGGTTTATTATTTAAAGACGACCTCTGATACCTTTTCAGCATCGACAGTCCCTAGTTTAGCTTAAAGTTCTTGACTTGAGCAAATCCCTGAGCCTGACCATTGCCTGTAAGCTAAGTTCCCAATAATTATTACCCTGTATCTCGAGCCAGTGGTGCCACGTCGATACCGTACGATGAAATAAATCGATGTCAAAATATTTCTTAGGAGGATACCGACGGAAACATGCATAAGGATATCGTTGATTCCCTATCTTCCTACTAAGAAGACGACGCGATGGTACATTTTAGCTCCATGATACGCTAGATACGACACATTTAAACGTTAATTAATTCTTGAATCTCACATTAGTCTCTAATGCATGAGAAAATTTAAAGGACCATTTGAATATGATGATACAGTGCATCTCCCCCCCACCCTCCCCCCCGCCCCCCGCCCAACCCCTCCACCGTCAACCCATGTAGAATTTATTTGGAGATATTTGGTGATAGATTGTTTTGAATTTTACCCATTACTCGTATTAACTGGTTGATACGACTGGTAGGATCTCTCTCGTTATATTCTTTTAAGTCATTGAAAACAAGGTTATTTTGTGCACGAAGGAATTTAGATCATCCATAGGAGCGAGACGAACAATCTAGGGATAGATTCCAAGCTTGAGTGAGTATAAAAACAATATTTTAGCAAGCGTTACATGTATGAATCGGTCTATGGATGTTTTATGCTTCATTTCAAATGTTTTATCCAATGTCACTTTGTACACCTACCTAAAGATCATTTTTGGTTGCAGGAACGATGCCTCCGAAGAAACCCACCACCAGGAAATATCCAAGAGAACCAAAGATACAAGAAACAGAGGTGGGAGAAGGTTCCTCCCCAGTGGTGGAAAGACAATTGGAATTTTCTCCAAAATCGGTGCCCATCATCAAAACCGCCACCAAGAAAGTTTTCATTCAACCCTTGGCCTTTGGAGACACATAGGACAACATTGGGAACAAGACAGTATTCTCGCATTGGGAGGAAAGTTTCAAGAAAATTAAATGGGAGGAAATCCCTGAATATACCCCGCACAATGATCCTGATACGAGAAGACTTGATGATGAAGTCCTCCTGAATGTCCAAAAGGTGTATCTACACATGGTGGCAACCAGGAATTCAGTATTCCCCTGCATTGAACTCTTGAAATGGCTTATCTATCACACTGACACACAAAGATGCTTGATTAATGATGACAACGACGAGTGTGTCAGGGTTTTCCTCCCAGTGGAAGTGCAGAATTACAACAGGCTCAGAGAGCCAAAAGAACAACTAAACACTAATTTTGTTGTAAGATTCTATGAGAAAAATGACACCAGCAAGGAAATGATGTCATGGTGGAGAGAGGATAAAAGGTTGACCAATCAGACCTCCAGTTGGTACCCAACTACGAACCTGAGGTATCTATACATCTACCTAATGGCTCTCCACTGTCGATTGCATGGGGAGAAAGACTGCTCTAGGTCTGTAGAGGCTTGGATGCCTCTAGATTATATGGTAGCCATTTTCAGAATAAGTTCTAACTGGGATGCCATCATTTCCAAACAACTAAGAACTTGCATACGACATGCTCAAAGGACGAAAGAGGAAGAAACCCCATCCTTCTATATGGATTCTTATCTATTGGACATCATTTGTGCCAAAAATGCCTTGGCTGGAATGAACTTGGGCTGGCACACATGAGAACTCCCAATCCATGTGTATTTTGACATCTTATGGGAGAATAGGTAAAAGAAATCATACTCTCTCATCTACAATTATTTTTTCGCACATATTTATTTTTTGTTGTTCAAGAAAGAGTTCCCAAGGCTATCTGATGCAGCCAAAAATGTTGTATCAAAATTTGTCCATTGGTATCTGGATGAGAACAATACTTACATTAGGGTTTTCAGTGCCATCATAGCACCCCATATGTTACCTATATATGTCCCTGATCGACTAGTAGTAGGGGAAATCGATTATCATACCATCCTGTAAGGTTATAATGCTACTTTGGTAAAGGATAAGAAGAGGGCATTCATATCCTATGGGTTCCATATTGGTTTTTACATGGTAAAGGACACCGTGTAGGCCAATCAATAAGGGTTAATCCAATTGGAGTTTCGATTCCAGTCTGGTCGCTTTCGCAAGCACGACCCCAAGGGTCTGGTCCTGAAGCACATGCAACATGTATCATCCTACTGGCCATATTCCCATGACATGTTTGAGGATGAGATTTCACCGAAAATACTCAAATATGGGATGAGGTGGTGGAAAGTATGGTTGACCCTAAAGAAACTAAGTTTAAGGGCATGAGTTAGGATGAACAAGCAATAGTCTTGGAACAATTGGCTCAAGAAATCCTTAGGGCCAACAAAGATTCCCCAAGTAACCTCGGTGAAAGATATGAATTTCCCTAAGGTTCAAGCTATACAGGGATGGGGGGACTCATGTATAACCAAGACCAGTTATTAATGAAGTAGATGCAGGATAACCTAGACCTTGTCAGATGGATGAGGCCTCCGACCAATATCCCATAGGAAATCTCGGCGGGGCCAAGTGGCCCTGATCTCATGAACCTTGATAACATCAACGGGTCAAATAACCCTAAATCCATAATGCCACCAACTAGATCACTGGTAGGAGTGACAAATCAACTAGAGGCAGGCCAAGTATCAGTAGAAACAAGCACTCCTAATCTTTTGAGCGTTTTTATAAATATATATAGTGATCAATAAATCTCGTAGGCATCTTGTGGGACCCCTATGTGTGTCCAAGAAGAAGAGGGACCTGAGAAGACTTCTTCTCCTGCTCTTGAGGTCCAAACCTAGGAGATCCCACAAAAGGAAATAGAAACTGAAAATGTTCCCGACACATAGAGGCTTGATGCACCGGAAACCCGAACAGACAATTCGAAGGACAAGTCAGAACTGGATGAGCCAAAGTAAGGATCCCCGCAAAAGAAAATCGGTGTTTCGATGGCCATTGAATAAGTAAATATCAATTATTTTCTTGATGCCTCTATTCCGCTCGATACTTAGATCCCCGAAAAGAGACAGGCGGAGGCCGAGCCTTTGGAGCACAACGAGAAAGTTCAAGAACCCGACCTTGAACAAATATACACCATCGAAAATTTGGGAAATACGCTCACATGGGGTGATCAGCAGATTCCCGAACCTGTGGATGAGGTAGCCGATATTTATGTGATGTCCTACGATCGAAAGAGGAAGGCCATCATCTAGAGAACTACAAATAAAAGGAGGATCACGTTGGATCGCTCCATCCTCATCACTACATAGGAAAACTTGATTAACACTGAAAATGACAGAACATATGAACTCCTCAGTGTGGGGATGGCACTTTTAGATGCCACCCTAGATAGATCCAAATGCGATGAAAAGGAGTTGGCCACCACCCTGAAGGAACTAGAACATTTGTGCCAACTAGCTTAATACTATTAGGGCACCACTCAGACCATGGTATACCTGAGAAGTAAGTTCGAAGAAGCTTACATCCAATTCAAAACATAGAGGCTTCTTTTTACTAAAAAGATAGTTGAGCTCCAGGAAGACACTCTCATGGCAATCGCAATGTGAAAGGATATGGAGTGGTGGCATGAAAGGGAACAACAATCCATGGAGAGATTCAAATACATTGATGCAGTTCAACAGGGTCAGAATAAAGAATAACACGACATCCAAATGTTGGGCAAGATCAGTCTTGATCGCATGAAGCGATCAGCCGAGTATTGGGCTAAGATGTCTTAGGAACCACACCGAGAAATTCAAGAGAAGTGGGCTGAAGAGCTAGCAAAGGTGGTCAAAAAAATGCCATGACAAGTTAAACGATTTATGGAACATCCGATTAGAGCTCGGACTATGCTACAACAGTTAAACAACAGTCTAGTGAAGTGTCGAGTGCATGCGGTGGAGGTCATAGGAATTTACGCGGCTCTGATGGAGTAGCATAGATTTCCATGGGCCAAAACTTGCGAGGAGTAGTTTATGAGTTGGTCGAAGTATGAGGAAATTCACCCTTTCAAGTGATATCTCGAGTTGATTGTTAAAGAAACTGTTAGAAGAGGACGCCATGTGGTGAATTTTTTTTTGTTCAAACTACACTTAGCCATTATTTTCAGTTGAATTTTATGTTATAAATAAGAACATCGACCAATTAGTTAAGGGTCGATGGTTGTTCCAAGAACTCTTTCTTTATAGTTGTTAAGAATTACTTTGAAGCTCCCTTTGAATTGAGAAGTCCTTCAGGACCAAAGACAAAGTTATTTTCATCAAATGCATGTGATTGGATGTGGAGAAGAACTATTTCCTATCTCATTTCATGAATGATATTGTAATGAGTAAGAGCTATTTAATCTATTTTCAAGTTGTCTGGTGCAATATTTTGTTGTTCTTTACTTTAATGATGAAGATTAATCATAGTGTTATTATGTGATGGATGATTAAGTAGGTGAATTATTTTTCTTTCCATTGTCTTATCACATAAGTGTTTTCTTTCTGGTAATTAGTTTCTTAGACAGTAATTGGATGCTCACATGGTTAATGTATTAGTACTAGGCCTGTGGTGTAAAATTGTTGTCTGCATTCTTGAGGAGGGGTTTATCCCAAGTTTAGCCTCCTCCCTAGTAGTTAAGATTAAATATATTTTGTTTCCAAGTTGGTTTATACCATATTACATCTTATATCGGTCCCACCCAAGAGGAAATACAAAAAAGAGATAGTCTGAACTGAAGGAAGAGCCTTCACAAGAAAACATAAAGTCCATCGATAATTTGGCAGGAACACAAGATCTTGAGAACCATTCCACTATTAAATGTTGTAGAGTCTAATTGGGCCTCGGTTATGAGTTTGGTTCCTATTGTTGAATGAAGGGAACTAGGACCCATCAACACATGCTAAAAAAATAAAAAAGTAACAACAATTGGGTGGAATTTGAAAAATCCCAAATTTATGTTGTCAAATTCATGAGAAGATTTAGAAAGTCAGCCAAGTGGTGAGATTTTATTGATTTAATATTTGTTGCAACAAATTTAGACCTGGAATTGGTCGAATTTGAATTTACAGTGAATCCATGATAGTTGGAGCGAGATTAGTAATTAAAATTCTCAATTCATGACTTCAGTTTGGAAAAAAATCGTTCCAAGAAATGTCAAACCGCAACGATTTGTTGTTGCAGAGGTTGAACTGGTGTTATTGGAGTGAAATTGAAAACATTTCATAGTTGCAGAATGTCTATGGTAAAAATGGGGAAAACATTAAGCAAAAGTCCCAATTTTTGCAGCAGAATTCACGAGAAATTGATGCACATAAAAATTAATGTGCGCAGGTGGGTGCACTAAAAAAATGCATGATGCGTAGTAAAACGATTCTGATATGTAAAAATTGGGTGTCGTGCGAAAAAATGTTGACGTGGCAATGCACATGCTAAATTTTGGCACCGCATGGAAAAATGTTGGTGTGTTGTTGCACACGCTAAATTTTGGCACCGCACGGAAAAATGTTGGTGTGTTTGTGTGCACGCTAAATTTTGATACCGCATGGAAAAATGTTGGTGTGCGAGTGCGCGCACTAAATTTTGGCACCTCACGGAAAAATGTTGGTCTACGGAAGCGCACACTAAAATTTCGTGCAACACGGAAGAATGCTCGTGTGCGGGACTACGCGCTAAATTTTGGCGCCACGAAGAAAAATGTTGGTGTGCGGAAGCGCATACTAAATTTTGGTGTCGTGCAGAAAAATGGTAGTGTGCGGGTGCATAAAATGGTAAAATGGTAATTTTGGTGTCGCGCTGTGTGCATATGCATAAAATGGTACAGGCGGTGTGCAAACACATAATAATGGCACGCGTGGTGTGTGCAATATTGGTAGAGCACAGAGGAGTTTGGTTGTTGCACACGCAATATGAGTATATGTTGTCACACGACAATTTATTTAATGGTGCGCGCATAGTATTGGTGCATGGTGGGGGCATACTAAAATTTTTCCATGGTGTAGTGCATAGAGTGAAATGCGCATGAAATAGCGCATGATACAAAAATTGAACGCAACAGGTAATAGTGCAAGAACCAAAATTGTGCGCGGTAGATATTGGCGCACGACACAAAAGTAGTGCGCACTAGTTATTGGCACGACAGAGATGTGATGGACAGTGGTTATAGGTACGCAGAGCATGAATTACCTTTTGTTGTTGTTGCAAATGCTATATATGTGTGTACAAGTTGAAATTTGTGAGTGTGAATTCATTTGGAGGGTGATAAACAACAAAAAACCATCGATTTTCTGTGATGTTCTATATCATTTGAACGTCATCTTTTTGCAATGCGTTTTTGAGTCCCTTAACAACATTTCTAGATACTCAAAAACTACAAGATCATAGTGTACCAAGGTACACTATATCTTTGTATCTCAAATAAAAGAGCTCGGAGAGAGATTTCTAATGGTGTAAATCGTTCTTCAAACAAAGCCTTTATGAGAAAGTTATAGCACAAACAATGGAGGGTAAATTTCAAGACCCAGCTAACTTCAAAGAGCCATAACGTTCTTCTCTAGAATCCGATTGAGGCACAGGAGAATTCAATGGAAATATATTGAACCATAGAAGACATTCCCAGAGATGAATTAAATTTTTGGGCATGATATAAATGTTTAATATGGAAAAGAATGTACATGTAGCATTCTAGAACAAAAACATGAATTGGCATAGAACTTCAATAGGCTGTAACTAGCAGCCCAAAACCCAGAAAAAGGTGAAACTTGGAAAACGTGTCCAGAATATGTATATGAAGAAACACAATAGAGATTCCATGAAAAATCCAATGGAGTATGTGCAAAAATACTTAATTACATCACAGATTTGTGCCAAGTTGATGTGTGAACAAAAAAATTAATGGGCAATTTTCAAATAACCATAACTTTTTCCTCAAGACTCAGAATTGAGCATGGTTGTAGGCATTGGAAAGGTATTGGATAGTATAATATAAATATTCACCTAGAAAATTAATCTATGCATTCAATTTTTTAGGAAATCAGAAGAAATAATTCTGATATATTATTGAACCATAATGGTTCATATTTTTCATGAAATTGTTGAGTCAGATAACCTGACGAAGTTTTGTGGGCTGCACATTTTGGAAGAGTTAAATTTTTTTGGTTCTTAATAGGTGAGAAGGTTGAAATTTAGTTACAAATAAGCAGGGGTACTCAGGGAAAGAGTGCTATGACAAAAATATTTCATAATATGATCAAAATCCATGACCTCAAAATGTCAAGGTATGAATCTGAGTGCAGCCATAAATTCTTGGAAAGAAACTACAAGAAGTACTCTCATGTTAGTCAAGTATTAAATAGAAAATGGGAAGAGGAATAGATCATGTAGTTAATGATTTAGTGAACACTCCCAAAGAAACCAATATACAAATTAATCAATGCATTGGAGTAAGATCTATTATAAAAGGAATTGACTATTAGAATGATAGTAATTGGATAAAGAAAGAGGCTTAATTCATATATGGATA
>ML787837.1:619496-640038 GCA_009831015.1 Picea engelmannii | reverse complement strand
ACCCTTTTGCAATGCTGAGGAATTAATCTTGTGCCATGAATGACTTTTTCTGTTTTGACAATGCGGAGTTCTTGTCGCCATGTGCGGATGAAATTTCAGTGATAACAATATCCAAGAGTGATTTGGCTAGAAAGTGCTAAGATCAGAAATAATCATGCATAGTGGTTACAATGAAGAGCACATGAATATTCAGGAATCTGGAAGAATGGAAGACTTCTGGGATAAACAAGGAAACATGAAACAGGGAGAAAGAAGTTGCTGCAATTTTTGTAGAAGCAAGTATTTTACGGCTTGTTTGGATATCCATAAAGTGTGAATGCTTACATGTTTGAAAGAGTTGTTCATAATGTTGTTTCACAAGGAAGGAAACAACATAAGGTTGGAATGTTGATTATAAGTCTGATAAAGAAGCATGCGAAATTCTACTGTCATCAGCTAATTAGGTAGCATTAAATTAGTTTAATGGAAGCCAAGCAGGTAAGTATTTCTCTTTTGGAAATTATGTTTCATAATTTCCAAAGGGAAAGCCATGTAAGAATTTCCCCAAATTGAATTTTATAATATGTTGTATGGTATTGTTTAAGTGCATTGACAAGATTAAGTTACCAGCAGATGTGGTAAAAGATAGAGGCCTACTATAGTTATCAAACATTTTAGATTTTAAATGCACACACTGACATAGTAGCATGTCATATTAATTTGGTTATGAGGTAATAACCAGACATAATAAAAGATAAGAACTTGTTATAGGAATGATGCTAAGAAAGCCAGTCATGTATGAGACTAGGACATGGTTGGATATGATAAAATATGGTTATAGAAAGGTTATGTGCCACACAAATACCCAATGATCTTCCTACCTTTAAACAAAACTTGGAATGCAACCTTTTTTCTAATACTAATAGACACCACAAAATTGTATTCTTGGTGTAGTGTTCAGGTTGAAAAGGAAGGCATTCAAGTAATTGTGAAGACAATGGGAAGTGTGTGGAGATGTGTCAAGACATTGGCCAGATTTCAAATTTATGGATGGTGAGATACATGACTTAGATAAAGATAATTCTGAAAATCAATTCAAGGGTGCATTGAATAAAGAGGCATTGAGAATTTCACTCATGCCTAGTAAGTGGCATAGTTGCACTCATACATGATGGAATTGTATAGTTTAATGCATTTTGTGAGTGTATGTATATATGTTTTTGCATGGAAATAATTATACTAATGGATGAAATGTTTCTAACTCATGAAGTTGAGAACCTTCAGGAACTGTTAAACATTACAAAAGGAAAGTTGCAAGTTAGGTAGTCACAGGAATAGTGACTACAGAAAATTTCTTGTTCACAAAATAGAAGAAATGAACATGTGTTTCATAATGGTTAAGACCATGTGTTTCCTTCTAAGAGGTCACAAGTTTAAATCCAGAGGGGGGTAGGTTATGTATACCTCTGTAGACTTTACCAGTCAGATCGTTGGGCAGAGGGGGTCCCTTGTCCCACAAGCAAGGGGGTCTCAGACACCAATTTGGTGTGGCTTGGTTGTGGCCTTAAAAATAGATTATTATTATTATTATTAATTATGAACATGCATATGCATAGAATGATGAGTCATTCTATTTGGTTAAATTGTTTGGTAATTGTGATTGAATTGTTAGGTTCAGGAAATTCTAAGATCATGGCATAAGGTGTTGTACATGTTGAATTATGATGTACAAAAAATATTGACAATTTGTTGGTTGTATGAAATATATAATCATTGCAGAAAAAAATGGTATTTAGCCTGGTGCTTATTGAAAGCCATAAGGAAAACTACATTCTATTATTCCAATAACGATGAAATTTTTATGAAATACAATTTCATGTTTTGGGGAAAAGTTGAATTCCCTTTGAACTAAGTTTGAGTTCCTAAATGAATTATTTTATGTTCTCTCATGATAATTGCATGTGTTTGATGCAGATGAGATGATATTGATTAAAGTTGTAAATCCTAGAGCCACGATGCTCTGACACTTCTTGTCCGATGTTACCCATGATTTTGGTCATCATGATGATGTATTGATGATGGTGTACTTAGGCTCTTCATAAGAACTTTCTCCTGAGAAAAGTTACTTTCTTCTCTTTCCAGAAATATCATTTTTGAAGAAGGTTCGTAGGCTTCTAGTATATTTTCCTGCGAGAATGCTTGATTCTTGCAGGCTGCCTTAAGCCAGGGTGCGAACATCTCGCACTGTGTTGAACTGCTACGGTGCAGACTCTTCCTACAGAAAGGAAAAAGATGAATTCTCAAAGTTTCTAGAAGGGAATCTTCTAGAAGGATGAGATGGAATTGGAATGGTTATCCTAGTACTGGATTCCCTGATATTTTGGGATCATTCTTATCCAAGTAACTAATTTATTCTCTCTTATATATTGAGGGAATTCTCATGGAAAAGGTTAAGCAAGATTCATTGGAGAATTGGTGAAAGAATTGTGTGAAGGACTCAGCATTGAACAACAACTTGGAGACTTTAGCAAGTCTATCAAGAGGATTTGATCTTCTTCATGCAAGGATTGAGAAAGTGTGTGTGTCAGAGCCAAGGGCCATCGAAAGGAAGTTTGCGACATCAAGGCTCAGGTTGTAATCTTTACTTCTCATTAATATGATACAGTGGCATGTCCCTTTCCCATAAAGCTATTTCCACTTTATTGTGTAATTCCTTGATCATACACATAGGTTAATTGTTGGATATATTGTGCGATATTCACTTTGGTTGGTTTGTGTTGTCTTGGTCTTGACTACACGAGAGCACTAGAGTGAAGCAGGAGCAACAAAGACCATAGGAAGCGATAATAAGGTATGTTATTTGTTCTTGCCTCCTAGTTAATTCAATGGTCAAAACTTAGGGAAAGAGTATTGTCCTTTCATGCTTTGTTCTAGATCCAGGTGGATCTAGGGAGATCAGTTCATGTCCACACTTATAGATTTGTCCAATAACAAAATTGGTGAATCCACTAGGGAACAATCCCATTTTCTTTGTGTCTTTTGGTGTTTTTCTGTGGCCATTTTCTCTGGTTTGAATTTTCTCCTGTCCTATCAATCTCTGAGTCTTCAGGATATCCTGAGAGACCCTCTGGGTCCAGAGGCCTTTTGAAAATTTTCTTCATTTTCCAAAATTTTGATTATGTTCAGGCATTCTCACACTGCACTTCATTGCAGCCTACGAGAACTGGAAGAGTTTGCACCTACAGATTTGTCCAATAACAAAATTGGCGACCATACTGAGGATTTGTCACGACAAAATTGGCAACAAATTTTGCTTCATTTTCCAAAATTTTGATTATGTTCAGGCATTCTCGCACTGCACTTCATTGCAGCCCGCGAGAACTAGTAGGGTTTTCACTCTGACTTTAGGTTTCAGTGTGAGGTTCTCGCACCTTTCTCAAGGGTTACCTGCGAGAATCAGTGATTCTCACACTGTGTAATACTACCAGCCTGCGAATCCCATTTTCCAAAAGTTTGGATTTGATTTTTGGTATTTTCAACTGCCCAGATCAGTTTGATTTCCTTATAAAAGTTTCTTGGACCATTGATTGAGGTTTTTCTTGTCTTCATTTGCATGCATGAACAGTCTTAGTATTTCAAGGCTATTCTTTTCATTTTTGTCTTGACTTTCGTTTCTTGACATTTCTTGGCAAAACCATACTCTCTGATTCCATAATTTGAGTGTGTTTGATTAGTTAAGAACCAGTGATTGGTAGAAAGTTGAGTTGCTTGGTCTTTATCATTTTCTTTGTTTGAAAGATCATTTTTCTTTTGATTTTGAAAAGACTACATTGGTTTGCTCTTTATTTTTGTTTTCATTGAAAGAGTTGATTGGGTTTGTCATTGCTTGTTCATTTGGATTTTTGATTTTCTGTACTCTCGCTGTCATAGTGTGGGTCCTTTTTTGAAAAGTGAACAAAATTTTTTCTTTCAAAAAAAAATCATTTTCATTTTCGAAAACATAGAAAATCAAATTATTGAGATTGTTGAAATTATTGAAAAAGATACATAGAGAATTGTCATTTGATAAGTGATTTGTTGCATTTTCATTTTGAAGGAAAGTTTGCATTGTAGTTCAAGGTTGATCTGGAAAACTTTCTCTCTCTCCCATACATAGGATTCATTGAACGAAAAGTGATACATTTCATTCTCATCCTTGCATTGTTGGGTCAGAGTCATACAACATAAGTTTCACTTCCGTTTCCTTTGAGTAAACAACAACTCTTAATAACACTGCATAATCATAAAATTTATCTAGTAACTCTTTTCTAGGGATCTATTACACCAACATTTAGCTAGGCTAGCACTTTGGAGTAGGAAGAGAGATACACTCTCCAAAAGCACAAAACACAAAATAACATCTTGTGTTAGGGAGTGTTAAATTCCATTTGCAACATTCTTTCCTGGGAAGCCCTTCTCACACAAGGGTCGTATTGATATTGGCAGAGTTACTCACCCTGCTTTGTTGATATTAGTGTAGAGATTGCATGTATTACGAGGATCAGTCGGAGGTATACCCACAATGATGAGTGGAAGCCTTTTGAGTTGATTGCGAGCTAGATACCCCGCCCTTGCATGTGGATTGGACTGTCGGTTATTCCCCCAGGATTTATTGTTGTTGGTGGTGACCTTAGTGGCCTATCCTTCTAGGTTCTTACCCAAGGTGACTGTGGAGGGGAAAGTCTTCATGGTACCTGTAATTGACGTTGACCAAACTCAATTGGGTTCCTTGGAGGGTATACCCACGATTATGTGTGGGAGCTTGCACCAGGGTGTAAGTCCATTAAGCAGGTCATCAATGTAACTTTTCCACCCTAGCCTAGCCCCTTCTCGTCTCACTGTTGCGATGTTGGATTTCGTCACCAACTAGTGGCCTCGAAATTAGAAGGTCCTGTTTGCTTGGTGTTGCTTCTTAGATTTTATTTACTAGTGTGTGTTGTTTGTTTCTCGAAGTTGACCATAGAATTTTCTTCGTGAAGTTTGTCACTCGTTTACAATATCTCCTCCACATTGTTCATGTAGAATGCAGGGTTTATCTCCAGAGCATCTGGAAGGTTCTCAACCCTTTCCCACAAGCACACCTGGAGGCTCAACTTGGCAGAGTGAAGTCCTAGTCATCACCACCCCACAAGTGGAACGCAATGACTCTCTAGAACGTTTTCTCATTACCAACACTTGAGAGGACTTTAGACTTAACCCCGATTCTGAGAGACGTTATATGCGAGCAGACTCTTCTGGAGACTTAATTGTTGTGTATTCTGGATCTCTGACTGGACCCTTTCCCAGTATAGAAGGCCAAGATCCTTTTTGGTCTACATGTGTTTTTCGACGCGACCTTTTTGGTCCAGGTTCCCCTGTGATTTCTCAGATTAATCCACCTGTGATTTCCGAAATCTCTAATCTAGAGACAGTATCGTTGACTACCACTTATCACTTTACTGTCCCTGCCAAAATGGCCCATCTTGCAGCTACTACGAGTGTTCCAACCGGGTTTCCTGCGGTTAGTCTTGCTCCCATCAACACACCGAGAACGCCCAATGTCAATCCGACACTACCATTTGGATACCGTGCGTTGAATGCTATCATTCCTACTCCAACACAAACTCCATCAGGTTCTCCTAGTGGTCCTTCTTCTTCTGGGCACATTCTTTCCGGTTTTGTTCCAACACTCCCTCACTTTCCTTTTGGAGGACCCTCATCATCCTCTACTAGAAATCCTAATCCTAGTGGCGTTCTTCCATCATTCACTCCAACTTATCAGCTTCCGGTTGGTGGACAATCTCATCAAGGTAATATAACTCAGCCCCCTCTTAGTTGGCAAATGCCAATTGGAACATTGCGTTCAATTGGTACACCACCTTCAATGGGAGGGGCCACCCTGCCTTCTGGGCAGAACATACCTCCATCCTTGGCCCAATATTGGAATCAGTTGATCCAAAATTCTTCTTAATCGACTGGGGGGCAACAATTTTCGACTGCGTCCGTAACACCCCCTAACATGGGACAACCATATCCTGGTTCGTTTAATCCCATTTGGGGGTCGAATGCCCAAACTCAAGCCTCTGTTCCAGGGTATAATCCGATGAGCTACTATCCTATCCAACCACCACCGAATATGCCTGGATCTTCACATTATATGCAGACTGCTTATGGTCCTACTGGTTTTCCGACGAGAATTCCTCCCCAGAGCCATCAGTACCTGCAGGTGAATCAACAGTTACCCTTTCTTGCCACTTTGGATCTTCCAGATTTGTCTAGGATTTTAAATGATCCTATTCGTCACTCTCCCCAATGGCCTGTTATCCCAGCCAAGATTCCATCAAACATTCCTAAATTTGATGGCAAAGTGGGAGAGGACCCAAATAATCACGTTATGACTTTTCACCTATGGTGTTCATCCAACTCATTGATGTATGACTCTATTAATCTACGTCTTTTTCAACGAACCCTTACCGGTTCTGCTGCGAAGTGGTATATCGAATTTCCATGAGTTTTCTTCTCTGATTTCAACACTCTCGCTATGGCTTTCCTTACACATTACCAGTTACCGATCCGTTACGATACGGGGACCAAGATTTTGAATTCCTTTAAACAGACTAAAGGCACTCATATATCTGATCACATCCATGAGTGGAGACGGAGACGACGTCTCATTAAACTTGAGCTCGCCAATCAGTTACTGGCATAATGGTTTACAAAATTATTTGTGAACGAAATCGGTAAGGACATTTCCATGGGTGGCGTTGTCACGGAAGAGCAAGCTATAAGTCGTGCTCAATATCTTGATCTCGTTTATTCACAAACGGGAACACTTTACGATTTACTACCTGAATTACCTCGTCCTAATACTTCCAACACTTCAACTGCTCCAGCTGCCTTGCATGCAGCTGACGGTGTGATTGGTACTACCCAAGCCCAATCACATTCTGTTTCAAGAACAACCCCTAAATCTGCTTCTTCTAATGTTCAAAATGCTTCGTCTCCTGCCACTCCCACTAGAAAAACTTCTGAGGTAAATGTCATCCAATCTACCCCAGCCGGTAAGAACAAATCTAAAAAAGGGAGAGGCAAGAATAAGGAGGGAAAAAACAATCCTCAAGGAGAGCAAACTAAAACTACCCCTGTTGACGATCGGGATAAGCGCAAACCACGATACCCTTGCCTTATTTTTGGTGATGATCACTACATGAAGGATTGTCCACGACATGCCGAGGTTACTAAGTTCCTTCAGGGAGCCCCAAAACCACCTGGACTAGTTGTCTTGTCCCAACCCTTCCTGTCTCAACAATAGGCTCAGTTGGTCATTCACGATCAACCATCCTCTTCTACTACATCATATGTTTTGATGTGTACTGGTGATTCTAAGCAGAATAATGTTGCACTCACGACTCAAGCCAAATATTATTCTCCATCTAAGGAGAAGGTTGACGATTTACCTCCTTCTTTGGTACAACCCTCTCCCACGACTCCACCTACCAACGGTCCTCTTCATCTCGAACGGCCAAGCCTCGACACAGTTCTGCGACCCCCACCTAAGGGTGTTGTTTGGAAATCAACTTTCAATCCTCATGCTCATGCGACCCAGAACTACAACATTGTTGAAGATCTGGCCCAAGCACCTTCTGCGATGTCATCCCTTGAAGTCCTTCAAACTTGTCTCGCAAAATAGAAGGAAATGTTGAAAGCTATTGGTTGAATTGATCCAACAGATACAAATTTAATAGTCTTTGACTTGGACGATCACATTCCAAGGTTACCCCCTCAAATCGCATTCTAGATATAGGTTGTTGTATCTGACAAGAACATTTGTAGAACTATTATCGATGAGCGTGTCTCGACGTGTGTAATGTATTTTGCTTGCTAGAAAGCCATTGGCTCTCTTTCTTTGAATGAATCCCAAAAAACTCTTAAAGCCTTCAATGGCTCTAGTTTTAAGACTTACGGTGTTCTTCCTTCATTGCCTATCACATTAGAAGGTAAGACGGTCCAAGTTGAAGTGGAAGTCTTTGACACTCCCCTAGATTATAATCTTCTGCTTGGATGCAGTTGGATCAATTCCATGCACGTCATTGTGTCGACACTTTTCCGTGTAGTAAGTTTACCTCATCAAGGAAAGGTTTTTGCCATCGACCAACTCACCTTCTTCAATTTTGATACTCATACTGGAAATGTACCGTTTATTGCTGAAACCCCACCGGGTTATGAGAATGTCGGTGTAGGCCTTCTAAAGGACTCCTTGTTAATGGGTACTTTCCCCATTCCATCGCCCGATGTTCAATGCCCGTCTGTTGCTTCTATCAACATGATCTCTACTTTACCTCACAAACTTCCTGTGTCTCATGACGCTTGGATAGTCCCTGACCCCGAAGATCATCTTCGTTACGGTGACAAAATGTTGTTAAGGCCGGTTGAGTCCGCCTATCAGGCCATTCAATCGACAACACCTTCTACCCCTTCTCTTAATGAGTTGTCTCTCGATCCTTTTCATGTTATTTTTCCCATTGAAAAGATGATCATGTCCATCCTGGAAGACACCCCTTGGGACGATGGGCATCATCATTCCATTCTCTTTATGGAACAACACACTCTTGAGAACTACCAATGGATTTCGACCCCGTCGACCATTGTCATTATTTCGACTGTTCCTGAGTCTACACATGATGTGTTTTCCGAAGGGAACTTAAGTAATATCTCACCCACGATTCCCATTGACATCTTCGTTAAACCTGGAATCGTAAAAAATGTCCATATTGGAGCTTCATGTTCCCCCGACGAAATAGTCACCTATACGTCCTTGTTCAAAAAGTTTCGTGACATATTCGCTTGGAGCTACGAAGAAATATTGGGTATCAACCCTGAGATTGTAATTCATGAGATTAAGACATATCCTGATGCTAAACCCGTCATGCAACGCCTTCGTCCAGTACACCCTCATAAAGTGGCTGCTATAAAGCTTGAAGTCGAGAAACTTCTAAAAGCTGGCTTTATTTATCTGGTGGCTCTCACAAACTAGGTTTCCAATCTTGTCCTGATTGACAAGAAACAAGGTATTATTCGTGTGTGTGTTGATTATAGGGATATTAATAAAGCTTTTCCAAAAGACAACTTTCCTACCTCTTTTGTCGGTTAGATTGTCGATGACTGCGCCGGAAGTGAAATATTTTCTCTCATGGATGGTTTCTCCGGTTATAATCAAATTAACATCATTCCTGAGGATCAACATAAGACTTCTTTTATTTGTCCTTGGGGTACTTTTTCTTATAGGAAACTTCCTTTTGGTCTTAAGAACGTTGGTGCCACTTTTCAATGTGCTATGTCTTATGCGTTTCATGATATCAAGCACATCGTTCAACCTTATTTGGATGATTTACCCACACATTCTATGCGCTGAGCCAATCACCCTAACCATCTTCGGGATATTTTCGTTCGTTGTAGGTTCTACCGGATCCGTTTAAATCCTCATAAGTGCGTCTTCTGTGTAGAATCCGACCATATTCTCAGTTTTATCATTTTTCATCAAGGGATCCGGGTGGATCCTTTGAAGGTTGAGGAAATTCTTAATCTCCCTCCTTCTTCTACACTTCGCCAGTTGCAAAGTTTGCAAGGGAAAGAAAACTTTCTTCGTCGTTTTATCCCCAATTATGCTGAGATCACTTGTGGATTTATGCGGCTTTTAAAGAAGGATTCCGAGTTCATCTAGGATACCATTTCCAACAATTCTTTTGAAGCATTGAATTTGTCCCTAACATGAGCTCCGCTTCTCTTCCCCCCCGATTACAGTCACGATTATTTCCTTTACCTTGCTGCCTCAGATTACACTATTGGCATGGTTCTCGTCCAAGAGGATGATGTGCACGATGAACATGTTATTTACTATTTGAGTCGAAGTCTTACACTGACTGAATTCAAATATCAACATGTCGAGAAACTGGCCTTGGCTATCGTTCAATCCGTCCAATGCTTCGGGCACTATATCCTCTCACGCAAGACTACGGTGATTTCTCATTGCAACCCTATGAAACATATTTTGACACGTCAATTGCTAGGGGGAAAATACTCCAAATGGATTGTGACACTCCAGGAGTTTGACTTGGAATTTGACCACGCCAAGTCCAAGAAATCCTTAGTTTTTGCTGAGTTGATATGCGATTTTCCCCACTCTACAACAGAAAATGTAGCAGTTGATTCATTACCCAATGAATATCTTTTCCTTATTAGAATTGATGATATTTGGTATGGGAATACCATTATATATCTCCAAACCCAGAGTTTCCGGCCTACTTTGTCCAGTACTGAATGACGTCGCATACGCTATCAAGCTCATCAATACATTATCCTCGGGGATACTCTTTATCGTCGGGGGCTTGACTCTGTTTTTAGACGTTGTCTAACGTTTGACGAAGTCGAGAAAGCTCTGAATGACTACCATTCCGGAGCATGTGGTGGTCATATGTCTGGGTATGCTACTTCCCAAAAGATCTTATGTGCAGGATATTTTTGGCCTTCTTTTCTTAACGACTGCATTATTGCCGTTCAGAAATGCCATGCCTGCCAGACCTACAATCAACAAATTCGGTCACATCCTGCTCCTCTTCACCCTGTGTTCTCAGTTGGTCCCTATGTGAAATGGGGCATCGATTTCATGACATTTCACCCTCACTCAGCTGGGGGGCATGGTTACATCATTGTAGCCATTGATTACTTTACGAAATGGGCCGAGGCAATGCCGACATTTGACAACACTAGAGAGACTGCAACATTGTTTCTTTTTAATCACGTCATAGCTCGTTTTGGTGTTCCCCAAGCTATCGTTACCGATCACGGTAGTCACTTTAGGAATTTTATGATGTCTAAACTTACTGAAAAGTTGGGTCTTCACCATGATAACTCAACTCCCTATTATCCACAAGCTAATGGCCAGGTCGAAGCGATTAACAAAGTTCTCATAACTATGCTTCGACGTATGATAGGGATTCATAAAACAAGTTGGCACACAATGTTGTTTTCGGCATTGTGGGTGTACCAGACATTTGTCAAGTCCGCTACTGGGTTTACACCTTTTTGATTAGTCTATGGTGTGGAAGCCATTCTCCCTATAGAATGTGAGATATCGTCTTTAAAACTAGCTGTTGAACTCCTACCCAACACTTTTGCTGAAGAAGAACATTATTTGTATCTTATGCAATTAGACGAAACTCGACGTGAGGCCACCCTAGTCATAGAAGCTCAGAAGAAGCGTGTCAAGGCCCAATATGACAAGCATGTCAAGCCTCATGTTTTTTCCGAAGGTGATCTTGTTCTTCTATATGAACAAGATCAAGATATGTTAGGAGCTGGGAAATTCGAACCCATGTGGGGAGGTCCTTATATCGTTCGACGAGTTTTTGAAAAATGAGCTTATGAGTTGGTAGAATACAATGGTATCCCTTTGAGTGAACCCAGGAATGGTTGTACTTGAAGAAGTACTATGCATAAAATCATCTGTGCACTAGTACTTGTATTTTTATTGTATCATACTTCTTGTGTGTTACTTTAGTTTTCTTTTGATGTTATCTGGTCTCTGCTCTTATGTGACATTGTGTTTGATTTCCAGATGTCGGAGTCTTCGCTACCCTATATTGGCTTCGCTGATGGCACTAGTCGTAGTACTCAGAACCTTGCTTCCACTACATGGGAAATTTACACCCCTACAAACGAACTTGTCTCTTTACAAGGTGTGTGCCTTGGCCGTACAACCAACAACATTGCAGAGTATAGCATCATTATTGAATTATTGGTTGACGCTATCTCGCTCCAAATTCATCATTTGGTTGTGCGACTTGATTCGCAGTTGGTAGTACTACAGTTAAGTAATGTCTACTCTATTCGAAGTCCTACTTTGTTATGGGTATATTTGCGAATTCGCCTCTTGGAACGTTATTTTGATCACATTGAATATCAACATATTCCTAGATGTCTAAATACATTAACAGATGCATTGGCTAATTATGTATTGGACAAACATTTGAATCATTTATAAGTCATACACATCGAAATTCACACAATAGAAGGTAAATCGGTAGAAGTCGTGTGTATATATAACGATCAAAAGAGTTTTTTTTACAAAAAGTTTGTCCGAAGACCAAAATGACAAAATATGAAGCTTATAGCTTCTACAAAGTGATGTCATGGATGACGTTCATGGTAACATATGACTGCTCTAGAAACCCTACGGAGAAATCGATTCATAGATGTGGATACTCCTACAGTATGATGTTGATCGCGTCGTGGAACCTCTTCCAGAGTCATGTCTGGAATGTCTGCAGTCAGGCCCTCTAGATTTTGTTCCGCCACTTGATAATCCTCAGCATACTGTGATGCTGCCGCTACCTCTCCTCGCCGCTGGATGGGAGAAGTGATGGGAGTTCTGTAAGGTCCAACATCTGTGTTTTCAAAAAATGATTTTGTATTAGTCTTTGGACAAGCATATAAAAAAAAAACATTTGAATATGATAAAATTCACAAAACATTTAAAAAGAAAAAAAATGTGTTTACTTCTTACCAAGGTCCCCCCACTGAGAATCCTCTAGCAATACCAAATCTGGATCTCCTCAGAAATCTAGCCCATCATAAGCATAGTCATAAACCATCAATATCTGTAGTTGAAGCCAGTCAAAGAAAGTATCATCATATTTGATGATCGGTCCTGCTACGTGCCGGGCCATGAGCCGACACCATCTCAGCAAGCATCCGTGGATCCCTGGGAGCCAATAATTTCCACTCCACCTGTAGCCTCAGTAATGGGACTCACTCAAGGAAGAAGGATACCAGCAAAGATCCGTACCCGAATTGCTTCAGGTCACCCCGATTACATTTGGTCAATTGTTTCTTTATACTACGAAGCACATCATCTGCCCAGTTGAATACCCACAGCTCAGTACACTCAATAGCATACTGGAAGTAACTCTGTAATTCCATATGAGGAGAAGAACTCCCAGCCATATGAGCTATAGTGAAAAGGATAGTACGGAGAGTCAAGTCTCGTACCCCCCAGATAGCTACTTTTCCTTTCTTTATCTCAGCCTCAGGAACGCAGTGTAAATTACAGTACTCACTCATCTTTATCCCACCACCTCTACTACATGTCAGGCTTACATAGTACCCCCATCGTGACAAACCAGTCAAAACGTAAATGTCCTCAATGTCTAAGGACAATGTGTGGACCCCCACATGAAATACCTATTGATCAGGGTCCCACATACACACCGGGTACTCTAATAGTCTGACTTGGGCCCTCATGCCTGGGATGTGAAAGTATTTCAAGAGTCCACAATCTCTCAAAGCAACTATAGTAGGTGGATGATTTTCGACCATTGAATTGTCTTCTTCATGTTCTCTTTTTCACCATTCCAACACCATGTTGATGGCCAATTATCTGCATAAGAGACACATTAATGAGATTAACAACTTTTTTCATGAGTTCATTCTCTTTTATTGGCTAAATTTAAAAAAAAAATGAGCTTTTTGGTTCTCGCAGGTGCCCTGTGTGCACAGTGTGAGAACCTCCCAGGTGGCCTTAGGCTCACCTGTGAGAATGCATCATTCTTGCAGGCCCCGTGTAGCCTGCCTACGAGAATGGAAGCGTGTATGTAGGGCTTGGAAAATCAACTTAAAAATGAAAATTTAACCAATGAAATTAAAAAATTAAACCATGAAAGTGTTAAGAATGAAGATCCTACCTTACTGTCGTAGACAGCTCGCTGAATGGTCTCTCGTAGCTCCCGCAATCTGATGTCGAAATTGGAGGGTAAAAGAGGGGTTTTTTGAGCTCAATAGTGGAAATGTAAAAATGATGTGATAAAAAGAGTATTTACTCATTTTATTTACTTTTACTATGTCATTTTTTGTTTTTTATGATTATTTATCTATTAAACCCTAATCCCTAATGTCATGTTGAGTGTAACTCTTGTAGGCGTGATGACTTTGATGATAAAATACAGAGAGACGGACATGTTTTTCTTTGTTCTCGCGTGTTTTTGATTGTTTTTTATGGTTTTTATATAAAAACCTCGAGCATGGTCTTTGTCCATTCTTGCGCTCGTAAATACATGAGAACGTGATTGAGCATACTTTTATCAATTTTTCGGGCTCAATAAGGTTATACGAAAAAGGAACCCCCCTAGAGTCCTCTTTAAGCTCTTTTCAGACTCTCTAAACATGAAAAGATCGTCGAGCGACCTTGCTATTTTCACGCTCGATAAAGTATTTGAAGTAAGCATCTAGTGAGCGATAATTTATCTTTTTTTCGGTCTCGTCTAGACTATTTTATGAAAAAGGAACTGAGAGAGTTCTCTTTTAAGTGGTTTTCCAGACTCTATAATCATGAAAAACCTTCGAGTTTTCTATCTCTAGACTCATTAAACAAACATTGACAGACCCGTGATGGGACCGAACCACTCCTTCTTAGGGTTCGCTAAACATACTATGAGGGACTCGTCCGAAGGATGAGCTTACATCAACAAGCATATGTTATCCTCCTCAATCTTGCGTAAAAATAAAGAGGTACTCGCCAGAAATGGTGGGGGAAAATTTGGGAAAGGGATATGTTTTCATCTTCATATTAATTGGCAGTAAGTGTCGCTCTTGAACATGACACCCCTTATTCATTACATTTGAAGCCGGTTTGGGAAATCCATTTGTCTCTCATTCGATTTATTACAAGGTCATTCCCTGTGTCGTCTTTGAGTCATTGCTGCCAAATCATTGGTCGTGTCATTCATCTGTTCAAGAGAAGTCCATCTGAAACCCATATTGAGTCGGCCATCTGCAGTTATCCATTCTCTCCGTGTCAGCCTTCCCTGTGTCCGGTCCAATTCACATCATACTCTGTTTCACCTTCAAAATTTGTTACTCATTTCGTGTCATTAATGGGGGATACATCAATGCCCTCCTGTGACGAGTTTTGTTCTATCAACTTAAGCTCATTATCCGGAATCAAGACTTAGAAATTATTTGGTACCTTGGAGCTTGCATGCCTCAATGGTAGGTTTCCTTGCTTTCGACAGTGGGTTTACATCATTGACCCCTGATCAAAGGATTCCATCGAATGTTCGAATTCAACTCATTTATTCGCTCTTGATGGATTGTACTAGAGTACCTTGGGAGTCATTGACATCAATGGTGATTTCCCTCGCACTTGTTAACGGTTTCATTAATGACCGGTAATCAAGTGGTTTCTACCATGTTTGACTTCAACACATGTAATCACATGGTTAGATTCGTACTTTGGGCGACGAGATTGAAGACCCTAGATATCATCTCTTTGATCCAGGTTGCGATGGGGTATGTATAATTTGTGACACATAGATCCACTATGTATGTCTCATGGCTATGTCGTCTTGATTTAAAATTTCTCGCATAGATCCACAGTGTATTCCTGGTGGCTATGCTATATTTTGACGGCATGGATCCAAAGTGTATAATTGGTGGCCATGACCCAGGTCTATAATGTTATCCGTCTATGATATGAGTATGGGAATTCCTACCTCAGAATTGGTATATATGATGTTCTGCAGATGCTTCGTTGTTCACAGGTTTTCGATTAGGTGTGCTCCTAGTTTTTGACACACACATGCAACTTATAAAGTCTTTCAGTTGTTACTGGTTCCAACCTCATACTTTAGGGGGAATTATGTTACCCATGATTTTGGTCGTCATGATGATGTATTGATGATGGTGTACTCAAGCTCTTCATAAGAACTTTCTCCTGAGAAAAGTTACTTTCTTCTCTTTCCAAAAATATCAGTTTTGAAGAAGGTTCGTAGGCTGCTAGTATATTTTCCTGTGAGAATGCTTGATTCTCACAGGCTGCCTTAAGCCAGAGTGTGAACATCTCGCACAGTGTTTGTTGTTGGGAAATAATACCCTACGGACTAACAAGCTAGAGATGAACTTGTATGCAGATCATGACCTTAAAGAAACCACTTTTAACCTATCACCTCCAATACTCAAACCCCTTTTTCACACACAAGCATGGAAAAGACCTACTAACCTTTTTTATCGATGTTTGATGTAGATCCTCCGTTGCGCTTTATCCTCTTGATTTCGTTTCTCCTTCCAAAGACAATCCTGCAATCAAGACAAAACACTACGCATGCATGCTATTTTTCTACCTAAGGGTTAGAGATTAAGCATAAATCAAATAAAATATATATCACTCATGCATTGGGATGGGAAAAGTATTCTTTTATTAATATCAAGATGAATCAACTTACAATAATGATAGAGACCGGCCATCGTTCCTCGATCCTGATCCTGGGCTCCTCCTCTTCTTTGTCCTCCAAGTGCTTTGCTTGAATTCTTCTTAGGCTTGAGGAAAGGCTAAAGGGTTGGGACAAATGGATTCGACAATTGGGCAGAGTTTCTTTGCTATCTTTTTCCTCTTCCAAATAGTACCCCTACTGTTTAATTTAGGGTTATAACAGATGCCCCCTAATGTGTGAGGTCAGAAGAGCATTTGATGGCCAAAATACATTACCAATTCTTTACCAATCTATACTAATATGTTGAATGAGTGAGCCCAAGAATTAGGAATCAGGAGGTGCCGTCTGCAAAAAATATCAAATGTCTCACTGAGGCGGGGATACCCATGCTCAGGATAAAATATAACCATGGCTACCAATCAAATACACTGTAGATCCATTTCCAACAACTATGAAGAGTATCTACGAACAATACATAGTGGAGCTACATCTCGAAATCAGAAAGATATACATATAAAGTATCCATCTCCCAGAAGCTGATTTGACCTGATGGCTTTACTTCAGAGCTCAAGAAACAACTTCAAAATATTCTAAAACTTAGGTAGGAGTGTAATATGAGTGTACGACTGCACTACCCAGAGGTCTTTGACGGCTCGTTGGTTATGGACTTGATAATCTTGATGATCGGACTGAAGGCTTCAATGATTTCGAACAAAGACTTGATTGGACATTTAGGATGGTCGGGTATGTGGACAAGAGACATATTGCAGAGGGGCTGACTCAGGCTTGGTGACAAAATTCCCTTGGACAATAGCATGACAAGTGATAAGACTTAAGTAGCATATATGTTAATCATAAGTCTACGAAGCAGGAGGCAACGCAAACTCTCCATATGTTTGGAAGAGTAACCAAACGGTGGAGGACACAACTCAATATAGCGAGAAAATATTCCTAAGGTTGTACTACATCCCATAGTCTGATGAATCAAACAGACATATGTGATTTATCCAAGGGCGACTCATGATGCTACCAATAAAGAAAATACCTTTCCCATCCTCTTTTTGGGGTATATTTGATTTTTTTGTTCTTTTTGATGATTTGGAAAAAAGAATAAAGGAATATTACGTTACAATGGAGGAACGAGTACAACAAACATACAAGTTCAAGGCATAAGGACAAGACTGATGTTCTAAGGAAATGATACTCGGGAAAAATCCTCCAGTGGCCAAAGGTGTTAAGACGCAAAGGCAAATTGTTACTAGGCTGAAGGGTAAAGGATGCAAATGCGGTTGATAGAACACACAATGGTAACGTCCTTCAATGTAAGTTTAACGAGCCCAAAGAAGGGAAGCTCGGTGGTTTTTCATATTTAGAGAGTCTGAAAAAGCATAAAAGGAAACTCCATTAGGGTACCTTTTTCGACAATAGTCTAGTCGGTTCGAAAAAGGGGTAAACTAGCACCGATTAGACGTCTGAAAAAAGCTTAACTATGGACTCCCTCAGGAATATTCTTCTAGACCATTTTAACGAGTGTGAAAGAATAAGGTCACTCGACGATCTTTTCAATTTTAGAGAGTCTGAAAAGAGCTTAACTATGGACTCCAGGGGGGTTTCTTTTTCGTAAATTTAGTCCCTTGGGCCCGAAAAAGGAATAAAATTTTACCTGAGGATACTCTTCTAAAAAATGTACATTCAATAGAGTATTCCTTTGTTCATACAGTTGAACATCCAGACCGAAAAAGGGGTAAACTACCGCTGGACAGACGTGACTTCAAATTTCAATTTAACGAGCGTGAAGGGTCACAAGATCGCTTGACAATCTTTTCATGTTTAGAGGGTCTGAAAAGGGCTTAAAAGGAGACCTGTTATGTTTTGGGAGTCCGGAGGGTAAGACAAAGACTGAAAAATACCCATGCAAATGAGGCTCAAACTCGTATTCAGGAAAGACTACACGGACTCCCGAGCCTACAGTGTTGTTTAGAAATGGCATGGACACCATAATGCAACCAGGACCTACCTAGGGCATCCATGTTTTGGTAAGCTCTACCACCAAGTTGCGACACTTCTAGAGAAGATATGATGGTTCTGTGCCACAACCAGATGGGATTGATCCTATATCATAAGAACAAAAGGCAACGAGATGCAACAGTCGGGATGAAATCCTACCCTACATGCTTAAGTTGATTTTTGAAAAAAAAAAAATTATGGACCGTCAATATTTTTATTTTTATTTTTTGAAACTCAATGAAAATTGTCCCAATACCTGATCAAATCCCTCCCATATAACTCTTGAACCACTCAAAATGGTTTTTGGTATAAAGAAACTGATAAAGGGGCCCAAAAAAGTGACAAAAAGAGGCCAAAAAGTCTATAAATAGAAGCTGGCAGCTCATTGTCACCATTGCTGATTTGGTAATTGACTCTGGAGCCAAAAGACCCCCTTTGCCAAAGATTGTGATTCCGGGAGCTACAGTGGACGAAACGAACTTATGCTTGGACCAAGTAAGTACAAACTCCCTTATCTTACAATTCAATACTTCATTTATTGCATTTAGGTTTGTTTTGGGGGTGGCCGTCGACCTCAAAGAGGTCGGCCCTAGTAAAACATGGGTTGTCTAGGGACAGCCCACGGGTACCCGCGCGTGGTGGAAAAAATGACTTAAATAAGTACTGATGCCCTCCCTTTTGCTTTGTTGTGTTGGCAGGATGTATTTTCAGTGGAGGGAGAGGGAGCACGAGGCCGCCAATGAGTTAGTGGTCGTAGATCCGAACATTATGGCCGTACTGACGCAGTGTGGGTTAGTGAAATTATTTTTGTGTCTGTTTATGCATGCGCAACCAAGGCTGTTGAATGCCCTGGTTTACTATTGGCACCCCAATGCAGAGGCTTTCATGATAGAGGGGAAATACTTGGTTCCCACCACCGAGGATATTTATTTTTTGACTGGCCTCTCGAGGAGAGGGGAACCAGTCAACTTTTAGACTTTTCCTGCGGGGCCGAGCAAAGTCTTAGAGATGATAGAGGAGTATTGTGAGGCTGGTACCGATCAAAGATATTCCTCGGTACCTGTGAGAAGGATTAACAGCCTCTCCCTTCAGACCATTTTATCGCTCATTGGGCGGATTACCGGCTCCGCAGACGTGCATCAGGCTTCGCGCGCACAGATGAACTGTGCAATCCAGTGCGTGAATGCACAATTTTTTTATTGGAGTATCACACTACTAGCGAGCATGATAGGTCAATTGATAGCTTGCAGAAAATGGAAACACAGGAACGTCGGGTTTGGGACCATCCTGTGTTCATTTTTCTTTGAGAGAGTTCCATGTTTTAGTCCTCGGCTGACAGTACGAGGACATCTGGCTACTTTCCCCGCAGTATGAAGATGGGAAGAATTACTGCCGTGACAGGTTGGTGGAAGGACCACAGAGGCCTTCAACGACGAATTTTTTGCTTAGTTGTCGCGACAGATCCTGGCTATTGAGGACTACCCATACGTAGGGATTGACTTCTCCAGAGATCCAGCGATACCAGTGCCTCCTGGTGAGGAGCGAGGGGAGATGGGTAAGTCTCTACCTATCTAGTTTTTTTGTTTGCATATGTAATTTTTATGTTTTTTTGATATATATATCATGTTTTTGTATACCAGAGTTTTTGATGGGTGAACGTTTGTTGCATGCAGAGGTGGGGCCCGTGCGACCTGCTGACTATGCATGGAACAGGTGTCTCCCACGACCGAAATCCGCAGCTGTCGTCGCTGGAGGAGCAACAGTAGCCGGGAATCTCCTGGGAGGAGAGGCTGAGAGAGTCCTGAGGTGGATTGAGCGTAACTTTACTATGCTCACTCACACAGTTCCCATGGCAGAGATTGATGACCTGTCGCCCTCCATGCAGACACATGTTGTGGGGGCACCTCGGACATGGGTCCGATTGTTTAGGCGTTTATCCCAGGCTATACATGATTATAACAGGGCCCACAGGCCCTGAGCAGACTTTTAAACTTTTTATGTGCCACGAGCACCTTGTTGTATATATTTTTTGAGGGCATAAGCCCGATGACTCGTTACTGTTCCCACTTTTTGAGACGCTTGCACCCATCTATGTACTCTGGGGATTTTATGATGTTTATATATGGTTTTTTATTTCTTTTTTGTGTCTTATGGATTATGTGTACAAAAATGTATTTACATGTGTGTGATCATGATCTTTTTATATGTGAGCAAGATGCCAATCTAAGATGTGATTAACTAGAGTATCCATGATTTGATTTAGACTCCTAGGAACA
>ML787837.1:584111-609103 GCA_009831015.1 Picea engelmannii | reverse complement strand
TAAAGGGTTGGGACAAATGGATTTGGCAATTGGGAAGAGTTTCTTTGCTATCTTTTTCTTCTTCCAAATAGTACCCCTACCCCTTCTTTTATAGGCTAGAAGGAGCTAGGGTTTTGGACGAACTCTCGGCCATGCATGGCTGGGAGTTTCAGTTAACTGACCCATAGATTTTTGTCCCGTCGGCAACTTTCCTATTTTTGTGCTTTGTTAGGTAAACGCGGGCTGTAGTAGGCCTGCCAGCATTCAAACTCATGCTGTAAGAGGCCTTCCAACATTCCAATGCATGCAGTAGTGGGTTAGGGTGTGTGCCACTTGTTTTAAGAGGAATTTCAAGAGTTTTTTCAGCATGGCTTTGGCAAGGAAGGGATATGAGTTGGTGTGATTCCTGGTAAGCATGTGAGGTGCGATTTAGGTTTATAAGAGTGTTGAACTGCTATGGTGCGAACTCTTCCTAAAGCAAGGAAACAGATGAATTCTTGAAGTTTCTAGAAGGGAATCTTCTAGAAGGATGAGATGGCATTCAAATGGTTATCCTAGTATTGGATTCCCTAATATTTTGGGATCATTCTTATCCAAGTAACTAATTTAGTCTCTCTTATATATTGAGGGAATTCTCATGGAAAAGGTTAAGCAAGATTCATTGGAGAATTGGTGAAAGAATTGTGTGAAGGACTCAACATTGAACAACAACTTGGAGACTTTAGCAAGTCTATCAAGAGGATTTGATCTTCTTCATGCAAGGATTGAGCAAGTGTGTGTGTCAGATCCAAGGGCCATCGAAAGGAAGTTTGTGACATCAAGGCTCAGGTTGTAATATTTACTTCTCATTAATATGATACAGTGGCATGTCCCTTTCCCATAAAGTTATTTCCACTTTATTGTGTAATTCCTTGATCATACACATAGGTTAACTGTTGGATATATTGTGTGATATTCACTTTGGTTGGTTTTTGTTGTCTTGGTCTTGACTACACGAGAGCACTAGAGTGAAGTAGAAGCAACAAAGACCATAGGAAGTGATAATAATGTATGTTATTTGTTCTTGCCTCCTAGTTAATTCAATGGTCAAAACTTAGGGAAAGATTATTGTCCTGTCATGCTTTGTTCTAGATCCAGGTGGCTCTAGGGAGCTCAGTTCGTGTCTGCACCTATAGATTTTTCCAATAACACTGACCTATGCTGGAGCTCTAGAAGGGAATTTGAGCATCCGATGAGTTGTTGGATAGTGAAGGTGCATACTACCTTGGGTTGTACAGGAATGTGGGGAAGAGAGACTGTTGGTTGGAGTGTTGTTGAGTTTTGGCACCTTGGACTAGACTATGTTGATGTTGTTTGTGGGCCATGATTATCTTGGGAAGCCATTGCCCTCATGGAATCAGAGCCCCTAGTCAGGGGTCGTACGCTGTTGAGAGTTTATCAACAGTGAGATCTAAGGTTGGGTGGAACACAGTGGATCCACAACCAGTTGTTTCTTCAATGAGGTTTAATTGAAGCATGTAATAAGGAACAATGAGATGAATTATTTCTCAAAGCAACTCTTTGGAATACAAAAATTAACTTCCAGTTCCAGTATGAGTATGAGAATTGGTGTTGGAAAGTAGAGCACCAGATGGATAACAAGATTCAAATAGCTAAATGTTGGATATTTTAAATAATTTGAATTGTACATGGTATATAATGCACAAAGGACAGTGCATAAATAAGGGGAGGGGATTGTAATATCCCTAGGTTGAACCCCAACTATAAAGGTAATAATTTACTTAAGCTAGTGAGTTGTTTTATATATTTTTGTCATGCATCTTTCATGGTGTAGTGCATGCATGTACTGTGCAATGAAATGATGAAATGGGCACATTCCAAGATACCGCCCGCAATAACTTAAGTGCGCATGATTTTGAGGCCAGGGAGCCTTTGTGTATATGTTGTGTTTTATAGACTGGAGAGCCAATTATTATAAGCTAGGATTCTTATGTTTTGTATTAGGCCAAAGAGCATATATGCTAAAGGCCAGAGTGCCTATTTATGTATATGTCCTATCATTAATATAAAATACATCGTTGCACGTAGAATGGCCACGATAAAAGAGTATGGGGGACTAAAATCCACTAGTTAGGGAAAGGGGGGGGCTAAAAGTTAAGAAAAAGGGGAAAATTTAGGGAGCTTAAGACAAAAAGGAATATTATATTAATATTTCTTAAAGTATAAAGTATGGATAATTATTTTATCCTAAGTTCCAAAGTTGGGCACAAGTAGGCCAAAGTATCTCCCAACATGACAAGTGTGAAGTTGGGGACATGCATACATATTGTGGGGACTTAGTTCATTTGGGGGGGCATTCATTCATCATTCCTTCCATTATTCATTCATTCATTCAGCCATACCATGATCTTTCAATCACACAGTCAACTATCCTCCATACCTTTATGTCACTGTACCTGAACCTGTATCCAGAGCCATACTTGTGTGTGTAGTTGGTTAGCTTAGGTGATGGAATGAAGAAGTAGGTTATAAGGCCCATGGGATATTGAAGAAGTGGGTTGTCATGACCGTGGGATATTGAAGATGCGGGTTGTCAGGTCCATAAGAAATTTCTCTCTGGGTGAGAGAATTGTTGGGAATTGATTTCTTGAGGGTGATAAACTACAACTATAGGGCTCTGATACTTCCTGTTTGGCATGTTGCTGACACACTGGAAGGGAAGTGGGGAAGCTAAAGGAATGTTGAGTAGAGAAGGGGCACACTTCCTGGGGTGGTACAGGAATGTGGGGAATGAGGGACTATAGGATGTTAGTTTGAGTTGGAACCTGTGACAAAGTCTTTCCTGTTGTCTATGAACCATTAGCTTGTTTAGGAATCCCTTTACCCGAGTGGAGTTTAGTCCCATATCGTGGGTGACCCATTGTTGATAGTGATGAGAAGCGTGGTATAAGGATGGAAGGTTTGAGGAAGGTCCAGATGTAGTTGGTGAAATTCCTACCAATACAAGTGTCAACTATGTCTTAAATTTACATGTTGCATTATTATTTGCATGTTTATTTTTATGGGTTTATCCTATGTGTGGTTATATTTGTCTTTATATTTATGGGTATTTCATGTATATGTATGTTGCATTTATATTTTTATTGTTATTTCAGTATGAATCTGTGCATTTACAGAATATATTTGTCTATTGACATTTTATATATAAAGCTATGCAAGAGCTCTGTGTGTATATGTTTTGACTGCATGCATTTCGAAAAATGTACGTGGCATAACTCAGTTAGATGTTGGGCATGTTACTGCATGGTATCAGAGAATGAAAGATTTTTCTGGAGTAACATGCCTCGGGATGGGTGGAAAAGGATGTTACATACTATTCCTATGGCCATCAATAACCTCGAACAACGTACATATTGGTGATAGGGTTAAATATGGTACTAACATCGGCTCTAGTAGGGACAACATACCCATTTGGTATGATAAGAATTGTAGACCAAGCACATTCCTCCATTGGGTTATATAGTATTATTTGAAATGATACATCTCTCTCATACCTCAAAATTGGTCTGATATGTGAAACAAAAATTCTGAACAACTTACAATGTTAGAACCCTACCTACTTGCTTATGTAATAAAAGTTGAATGAATTAAAAATAAAAATTCATGGAAAGAAATGGAAAAATATTTATTTATGTACACGGTAAGAAGATTTGTAGTATTCACTACTACAAGAAGTTCTTGAAGAATACCCCATTTATAGGACCCCCAAAAAACTCTCCATCCAGTGGAGCTAATTCATAAGTGTTGTTATCTTGAACCACAACAACTTGGAAAGGTTCAAGCCAAATATTGGAAAATTTTCCATGATTTCCTTTAGCTTCCCTTGTAACATACCAATTTAGGACCAAATATCCTATCGTGAAGTTCCTTTCTTTGTTCCTCTTGTCAAATATTTCTTTCATTCCTGTCTGATGAATATGGGACTTTATTTGCACTTTTCCCCTTACCTACTAAACTTAAATTAGTGGGTTCATTATTCTCTGCATATCATTTTATTCTTCATCATAGGAAGGATTATTTGGATAGGGAAAATGGCTTCCAATCCATCTACCATTTGAAAATGAGAAGTTCCTATAGACCTCTTTATGCTTACCATGCCTTCCCAAACTGCACACTTCAAATGAGAATCCCATTTATGATATTCTTATTAGAGGACTCAACCAAACAATTACCTTATGGACAATAATCAATAGAATTTTCAAGCTCCATGTCATAGTTTTGGAAAATTTGGATCAACTTGGTAGACTTGAATGTTTGGGAATTATTAGTGATGATATTTCTTGGGCATCCAAATATGTCCAAAAGTTTCTCTTCCAGGAACTTGATGATGATTGTGTCAATTGATTCCCTTGTGGGGATGAATTCTACCCACTTGGTGAAATAATTTTTGGTTGTTAGAATACATTTGTATTTCCAACTTGAATTTGGATTGATTTCACCAATGAAATCCAATCCCCATTGTTGAAAAGGTGTCTCTACTTTGATAGGTCTCAGTGGAGGGGCTATAATTTTTTCTTCACTGCAAACATGTAGCACTCTACACATTCCCTAACCATGAAATTGACATCAGAAAACAATGAGGGCTAGTAATAACCAACTCTTGGGATTTTTTATACAGTGGTTGTCCAGGAATGATGACCCTCACATACCCCTTTGTGAAATTCATTGACAATTCCTTCAATTTATTATTCAGCAAGACAATTTTACAAAGTTCCTCCTGTTACAAGGAAAATATCTCTATGGCTAGGGTAAACCACAACATACGTAAATGACTGCATAAATAAACTCTCTTCTCAAGTATGCTATGAAAACAAATATGCTAATGGGACCAGATAAAAGGGATACCTTGTCTAGATGTTCGATGAAGTCCACCTTTGAGAACTTGACCCAAAGAAATATACCTGCAACTAGTCCTCAACAACCAAGCAAAGAAAGCATATGGTGATAATAAATTATTTTAGCACATTCAATAGCATAATCCATTAATAAACATGACAAATATGCCCATGGAAGAATAATTCAAATATTTTCAAGATATCAATTAGACAGGAAAAGTGTATTTCTATTAATATATGATCAAAAAAAGTTAAAATGTTGCAGACTTCTGTGTCATCCCGATTCATAACTGAGAAACTAAGTTCCTTCCAATTGGGTCTCCACCACATAAATCCTCCACCAAAGGAAAGATCACAAGAGAGAGACAATGAGGTTCTCGATCAATAAGGGAAGAGCTTGGGGGCTAAACACTATGTTCAGACTTAAAGGACAAAGGGATGCAGACTCAATATGAAGTAAATAATTTCTCTAGAGTAAATTTTCTCTCAAATTTGAATCCTTTCTCTTCTTTCCATGACTCGGAATTGTCCCATTTATAGAATTCAAAATGGAACTGAAGGGTCGAGTGGGAACGTTTCCATTATATGGAAGTCCAAGGATCATAGATCTCTTGTCATGACATGGAAACCTGACATTAATTTTCATTTTCTGACACAAATCCTGATGTACGTGGGTTGTAGTGGAGAAGCCTATGTATATGCATGCTATATAGTAGGAAATATGTGTACATGTGGAAAAATATGTATTTTTATCTCTGGAGTTTACAAATAGGGGTGATAAGTCTGCATAGGGAAATGGAAAAAAGCCTTATGTGTCAGATTGCATAGGGTGAGGAAAATCTTTCTATAACATATGCTCCCTAATGTGTTAGGTCAGAGGATTATCTGTGATGGCTGAAATACATTATAAACAACCCAAAAGTGGAGTGGTGGGGATCCAACTAGACGAGCTAGTTGCTCATTACATTCTGCACTGACTTTGCATACATGGTTGCCAATAGAATTGCAATGTAGATCCATGTGAAAATATACCAAACAAGTGTCTGTGGCCATCAATAGACAAATACAAATGTGGTTACATGCCAATAGCTATCATAGTCATGAACAAGGCCCAAAAGAACTTGTCTCAAAACCAATCTGAATATATCTATATACAATGGGGTACAAGCTAATCTCCCATGACCACTAAAGTCATGTAGGTATTGGTCCAATGAAAAGAAAGCAATAGCTCAGGAAATTTGCAGCCACATACTGTTGTCTTCAATTCTTCTACACAATCCTCCAAGGGTGAAAGTCTATGTCATGTGAGTAAAGGAGTTGAGGCCGAACACAATGAGACATCATTTGATTACCGGTCATTGATGTATACCATTAACAAATGCGAGACAACCTACCAATAATTAAAGTAGGTATCAAGGAACTAAGTACATTCTTACAACTGTGAATAAAGGAGTTAGTGTCAAGCACCTAAAGAATCCATCGATCTGGAGACATTGATATATTCCCAACTATCGATGGCGAGAGAACCTGCCACTAATGGCTACATGTCTCAAGGTACTCATAAGACTCTAGGTCTCATTTCTAGAATAAATGAGCTGAAGTCGATGGAAGGAGATCCACTTAAAAGAGAGCATTGAGGCATCTCTCGTCAGTCAGCACGAGGTACAAAGAAAGATCTTCATGATTTGGTGGAAATCAGATGAAGAACATGTTCACAAACCAACAAGCCTGTGCATCTTTCGCATGTGCCAAGTTGAAGTGGTACATGAAAAAGACCCTATGAATAACAACCAATGATGAAAACTGCTAACAAAGGCGAGGAAACCAACAATAAGGCTAATGGAATCTAAGACATTGCACAAATCCCAATGTGTGAATAGATGTCTTCTCATCAAACATAAGGGAAAGCACCTAGTCAATGACCAATGATGAAGTGTTGACTGTTGGGCTCAAGGTTACCTACCTGTTGTGTCCCTTTCGTCACTTGAATGAGAAAAAGAGGGGCACTTGCAATTCTAGTTGGGTCTGCTAGACAGGACAGGGGTTAGTGTATGAATCAAACAATTCAATCACTTGAAATAAAAAAAAAAACTAATCTAACAAAAAATAAAGAAATAAAACTAAAATGCATGAGGGAATTAGAACCAAAACTAATCAAACAAATGACCAATAATCATGCCACCAATGGAGAAGCATATTCGTGGGAAAAAAACATAGAGAAAGGGGGACTTATGGATCCCCTCTTCCTCCTTGAGAGAGCTCTTAAGTCCCCTATATGAGATCTCTTCTTACAAATGGTAAACTAGAAAGAAAATGGTGAAGAAATCCAAGCTTATTCCCTCAAGAGGTGAGATGAACAACTTAATGAGATGTTGCTAAGAATAAAAGAGGTTTCTTGAAGGAGAATAGAGGTAGCATAACAACACAATGGGATTCTTGAATTCTTAGTGCACCCATGGAATCCTTTTATATCTTTCCTTTGAGGTAATATCCAATAGGTCTTTAGTGTGAACGATGGGCCCTTTAGGGAACCCTTAGGTCTTTGACCAACCCCCCACTTAGATTCAGCTCAGATTTGAGGGTAAAATCAAGTTGGGAGTTGGTCCAGAAGTGGGTGGGGGGGAAAAAAGAACCATAAATGTGCCCTTCACAGGTGTGTGTGGATTTTCTTGTACATAGTCGCACAGATGGTGCATTGTGCGCTCTATGGGCTTCTTTGGCCCGTGCACTGTGTGCACACTTCCTTTAGTGTTTTAGCACATGCCATTTTTTTGACCCGTTGTATATTTTTTTCCTCTTGGAAATGATTTATTGGTGTCGTAGGTAAACTAATAGGTGTTTTTAGATGTTTTATTCCTGTAACCATTTGGATGCGATGTTGCAGATGAAATTTCAGTGATAACAGATGCCCCCTGATGTGTGAGTTTAGGAGCATACTTATAGACGAAATACATCAATGTTTCTTCTATTGAGAGTACCATTTTAAGAAAGAGTACCGAGAGGAACTGCAAGAGGGACCCGTTGGAGGGAGAGGGGAAACTGTGGGACCGAATCTTTCTCTAGGTTAGAACAATAAATTTTGTATACAAACGAGGCGGGCATGCCCCATGCTCGTGTCATGTAATTGAAAATATGTAAGATAGTAGTTGAAGTTGTATGTTGATGTAGATAACTGTAGTTCCCTCCGAGGAGTTTTAATAATGACAGATGATAATTCAGATGGTGAACATACTCTGAAAAGAGGTAATGACACCTGTAAGAAGTGTTGATGACTCATAGGCATTGATGGCCTAGAAAATTCAAAGGTCTTCGGCTAGTATAAAACAATGGCAATAGTCACAAAGTAAGACCCAACGTAACATGAGAGTGTGTTGAAGTCGAATGTTAAGGGGGTCAATGATAGAAGAGAGAAATTATGGTTTTCTCTGTGTCGTATGAGACTCCTCATTGTAAAGGTAATGAGAGTCAAGATAATGTCCTCCTTATGGAAACTTATGCCGATGTCGACAGAAAGGGAGACACAACTCCAAGAAGTAAAATGGCTTCATGAAATCCATTGGATAAGATCAACAGCTAGTAAGGAACATGGACGAAGTCGAGATGCAGTGAGACTCAAGACTTCCCTTGGTTGGGGATATATGTGAAATATGAGTGGAAACAACCATGAATTGGATCTAGTGTCAGGGGGATGACTAGACATGGGTTAAATTGTGCCAGAGGCATGACAAAGTGGAAAAACTAAAAGATCGTGGGTACATGGACTGTGGGATACTCAGGGTTTATGGACGATTTCAACAACAGTAGAATATAATGAATGCCCCAACCAAGGGATACATGGGTTTCTTTTCCAGAAAAAGAAGGTCACCAAGGGAGACAACAAAAGCTATGTAAATGTTGGAAACAAAGGATTTTTACAATTTGCCAAATGAATAAAGAATAATTTGGGATGAGTGTACAGATACAGAAACGGGTGCCCCAAAGCAAGATGGATTGGCCTGTGAGGGAACAAGTGTCATAGAGAACTGGTGGAGGGTGGGGGGCCCATGGATGGGTTTATTTATGAGGTAAATGAATGGATGGAAATATGCATATGGGAAAAATAATTATGGATGAAATGGAGGGTTAATGATACTGCATAGGTGCAGGTAAAATATAATTATGATGAGATAAGTTGGGAGTCCATTGGGAAAACTAGCAAAATGAGGAGAAGGAGTATGTGACTGATTCTTGGAAATACGTAAGACTATCGGGACTCCCATCCCTAAGGGGTGAAAGAAGCATGAGTGTCAAAGTGACAAGGAGAACTGTGGATGGGACAACTCATGTGGGGGAGAGTGCTACCAGGTGATAGTACCAAATTGCAGTGGAGGTGATAGTACTGCAGAGCCGGATGTGAAGATCCTATAGGAAAATGTTGGAGGGTGTGACTGGGAGATGAAATTGTTATTCAGAGGGAATGATTACATGCTAGTGTCAATCATATACCTGAATGGGATGCAATGGTTTGTGATGACCAAGTACCTACACAGATGAAAACCGAATACTTTATGTGAACAATATGTAAATATAAGGAACATATAATAACTATTTGATAATTTTGAACATGACAATGCATACCTAGACGTGATGTGAGAAAAATGCTCCCTAGGGCTGAGTATGGATGGTGACGTGAAGATTTTGACTGTGTAGGTGGTGGGATATTGATCCCATGGCTCAATATGGATTAGAAAACAGAGACTCTGAGCTCCTGTAACTGACCATGGAAGTTTGGAAAAAGGGGAGATATATAGTTGTGGGGCCCATAATGCCACCTCATTTGTATTTGCTACATAGTGAGTTGACGAGAGGGTTTTCGAGGATATTTGGAGATTACGCGAGTTCAAGCTGACTGATCTAGGATTTGCAAGAGACAGGTTAGTGGTCTCATCCACTTGCATAGTATATAGGGTTGATTTTCTAGGCAGGGTTGTACGAATGGCCATACCAAGGGTTTTTGTAGGGGTGGTCCCACCAATGAGTGGGAGAAGAAAGGATACCCATGCTGAGATGCATGGGTATAATTCCCTCTCCCACGCATGATGTGCGTCTTTTTTGAAACAAATTATGCACGGTGGCATGTGAGTGTGAAAAACAGGTGTGCATTGGGTGAATGCCTGTTCAAATTACAGTTGCACACTGTGCGCAACTGTTTCTCATACAACTGCACATTAGTGCACATTTGTGTTAAGATCGGGTATGCATGAATACACACCTGTGAGGGTGACAAATGCGCATTGATGTTCAAATGTTTCTTAAATAGTTGCGCATTGATGTGCAACTATGTGAAGAACATCCGCGCATGTGTGCGTGCCTGTGGGGGGTGATAGCCACGCACTTGAGGCAAAGCTGGGGTTTTGAAAAAACTTGTATTTTTTGGATATTTTTTAATGATGATGATGGTTGATCAAGTGTTTTTGGTGTGAATGCAGGTGATCAACTCAATATTCCAGTCCATTGGAGAGATCGAGACTAGGAGCACCTAAGGGAGGCGATGATAAAGGAGTCAGGTATTCAGAGACTTTTGGCATCCTGTGGGTTACTTAAGTTCTTTGACTACCCACTGATATGGGTGTAGGAGTACCTTCTACAATATTTGATGTCTATGTGGAGCACTGACTTGTAGTGATTCATTGTCTATGGAGGATGTCTATTTATTGATGTGTCTCCCTTTCCAGGGAATGGCCCTACCTATCGATCCCTAGTTGCAAGAAAATGTACACTTGGTAGACGTGGCACGGAGGTATTGTTTGGGACTGAACATTATGTCAGGTTCAGTTGTCCCTATTGAGGAGATGGATGATTTGTTGCATCATTGTATCGCATTGATGATTGTGAGGATATACGGATCGTTAGTGAGTCAACAAATCAGTGGTGGTTAGTTGCGTATTATGCAGAGAGTTTTGGGGATTTTTTCACCCACGATTTGATGTTGCACACCAAGATGATGGGGCAAATTAACTGGTGTCAGACTATCGAATCTGGTGACTTTGAATTTGGATCGATCTTGGTGGCATGGTTTTTGGATAGGGTGCCTATGTTGCGCCCGAGAGTGTTGTTGTTAGCTGCAGGGCCACATGAGCCTTGACTAATGTGGTGGGAATCGATTTTCATATGACATGTAGGTGGGGAGGTGGCCATTACTTTACATCCACATTGGCGCATGTGTGGCACCATATGCCACAGATTATACTACGGTTCCCATATGGTGGGATGGAATTTCAGCATGACCTAGATATGGTGTTGCCTCCTGGGGAGGTTTGGGACCATAGAGGTATGTTGATGTACTTTATGTTTTATGATTTTGATAGTATATCATATGTTTATATATGGATGGATGTTGAGGCTATCGTTGTTTTTATTTTTGCATATGTGGGGTTGCGAGGCAGAGTTGGTTGTAGATCCGGCTCGTCAGGGGCCAGTGAGACCATCGCGGGTAGAGCCATGGGTGGGAGAGAGACAATGGAGGGATGAGGCTAGGGTGAGGCTAACTAATTAGGTGAGAGTTGGCTAGAGGCACATATTTGATGATCCAGGTGCAGGGCCATCGCATGCGCCTCAGGGAGAGGCTGGCGGGGATTTAGAGGATTTATGTCACTGGTTGGATGTGGTATTGCAGGGAATGCCTAAGGGTATGTGGTCCCATATCCAGAATGAGAGAGTCCTAGAGTAGTGTGTGGGTGGCCTTGCAGAGTTTCAAACCTTGATCCACAGAGCAGCTGTAGCTGGGGCAACGATGATTCTACGACTTCCCCCTAGACCTGGAGGGCCCCCAGCTGGTGGGGCACCTCCTATAGATAGAGGACCTGGTGGTGGTGCTCTAGAGGCACCATGAGTGCTATGTTGTATATTTTTTTATTTATATAGGCCTGTGAGTCCATTTTGAGAGGGTAGTGGGACACCAATTTTGTACCTATAGAGGTCAGGGGGGCTCACTTGCCTATGGGCAACGTACATGTTGTACTTTTTTGTAAACATTGATGACACATTCATCTATTTATGTATATGGATATACATGTTTGAGATCTCCATGATGTTTACATGTGATGATATATATTTTTTTTATGATGTCTAATCTATATGTTGTGACAAACTTCTAATGGTTTATGTATGTGTGATGGTGTCTTGATGTGATAAATGGCAATCCAATACAATGTTAGTCATGGTATATGTTGTTTGATTAAATTGTCATGGAATATGTGTAAATTTAATTGAATAAAAATTGTGAGATAAGAGTCTAACTTGTAGGTATTTGCGGAAGAGGCAAGGATTGCGGACACTGTATACATTGTTTAGCTACAGGACAATGAGTTGGTAATCTAATAAGACGCTAAGGTGACGAATGTGGCAGTGACGGACCTTGGTGAGGAGACCAATGACGGTTGCATATTCTTCTTGATTGTTGGTTGTTAAGCCCAAACATATGCCACTGGAGTGGAGTAGTTCATTTGAGGGGGTGTAGAGGGCCCAAGTGCCCAAAGCGAGATTCTATGTCCAACATCTAGCTCCATTATCATAACTGATGTTGTAGGCCGATGGAGGATGCATCTGTCAATAACATAGATTGGTCGATCAGACATGAGGAATGGAGGGAACAAAAGAATACTAAAAACTCTACAAATGTGTACAAAATAAAAATCCTAATGTAGAATGACTATGCTCAGGCGTAAAAATTCTTTAAGTACAGCCCATTGGTGGGTTTTTTGAGAGGATAGCCTTTTGGAGAGGCCAGGATGTATGTGCCTTTAGTGAGGAAGTGTTGGATGATGTAGGGTCCATGCCATAATGACTTGAATTTCCCACGACCGAGAGTATCATGAGTGATATCGTAGGCTAGGATGAGATCTCCTTCATTAAATGAGTGAAGGTTGACATGGCGGTCAAAGGTGGCCTTCGACTATTTCTTATCTGCCTCATTTGTCTTTAAGGAAGAAAGACAATATTCATCCAGTGACTCTAAGTTCAACAAGCACTGCTCCATTGGAGTAGTGTCAGGTAATATCTCGATGGTAGTGCGCAACATGGGAATTTCACACTCGATGGGAAGGGTGGATTCAATCCCATGGATGAGATGAAATGGTGTAAAATTGGTGGAATTTTTAACTGTCGTGCGATAATACCATAACGCTAAAAACAACATATGATGCCAATTGGTTTTATGTTTGTTGACAGTGTGTTGAAACATGGTTTTGAGGACCTTTTTGACAACCTCAACCTATCCGTTGGACTGAGGGTAGTATGGGCAGGCGAATTCATGGGAGAAGCCTAACATTGAGGAGATTTCGATGAAGATCTTATTCTTAAAGTGTTTACCATGATCAAAGACTAACTGTAGTGGAACTTCGAAGTAGGTAATGACGTGATTGAAGAAAAAAATATTTGTTGTATCAATGGTGTTATTGAAGGTAGGCATGGCTTTAGTCAATTTGGTAAAGTAATCCACCACCATGACGATATAATTGTGTACATTTCTATATGGAGGGTTTCAAGTCATGAAGTCTATTCCCCATTTGTAGAAGGGGATGACAATGATGATTGGATGTAGAAGAGTGGGTGGCGCTCGTGATTTGGTTGTATAAAGATAGAATTTTTCACATTGCTTGAAAGAGTGGATGCAAACATGAAATAATGTGATTCAGAAGTATCTGTCTCGAATTATTTTCTGGGTGGTGGACATCCCTAAGAGGTGTCCACCACAAGCGCCACTATGGGAATCGTTCAAGACTCTTTATTCCTCATCGATGGTCAAACATCGACGAAGTATGGTGTCGACCCCACATTGGTATAAGATGTCACTAATAAGGAGGTATGAAGGGGCTTGATGGTGAATGTGTCGAACATCGTTCCATGAAATATGATACCCAAACTTTTGTGTCTGAAGGTATACAAGAAGATCACCATACAAAGGTTCATCCGATGAGATGTAGAAGAGGTGTTCGTTGGGAAAATATGTATTGGCAAGAGAACTTGTAGTGTCTGAGGGAAACATCGTGGTGAGTTTGGTGAGGACAAGTTATTTTTTTTTATTTTTGGAGTTGAAAACTCGAGGTCGTATTCCTAAAGGATGACGATCCACCGAGCAAATTTACCATTAATTGGTAATTGACTAAGAAAGTACTGCATGGGAGTAGAATCTGCCATGACTTTGGTAGTGTGAACCAAGATATAATGATATTATTTATAGACTATGAGGACAACTATGAGGGGGATTTTATCTTCATGATTATACTTTAAGGGTGGTCCTAAAATATTTTTACTGATGTAGGAAATAACATGTTCATGGCCAGCATCCCCTAGTTGAAAGAGAACTCCTACTACTAAGATGGCTAAGGTCTATAAGTAGAGGATGTAATCACAATCATAGTCGGGAGGACTAATCAAAGGGGTGTTGGAGAGTTCCTCTTTTAAATCATTAAAAGTGGTTTGAGCATGTTCGTCCCATCAGAATGGGATATCATGACGTAGTAATCAAAGGAAACCATGCATGCGAGTGGCATAATATGGGACAAAGTGTCATAAAAATTTGGCTTTGCCTTGTAGGCTCTACAGTTGGCACAAATTTCGAGGTGGTGGAATTTTTTTGATAGCTTGGACGTTGAGGGGGTCCATAATGGTGCCATGTTGAGAAATGATGAACCCAAATAGGCCTTCAGCAATGATGCAAAATACACACTTGAGGGGATTCAAGCGGATATTGTACTAGCAACATCGTTGAAAGACAACTCATAAGTCATTTAGCTGTTGATTTTTTCTTGGATCGAGCAGTGAGGCCATTCAAGTAAGCGAGGTCATGGAAAACATAAGTCATGGCCCATTGGAATGTAGCATGTGCATTCTTGTGTCCAAAATGCATGACATGATAGGAAAAAGTACCCCATGGGGTGGTAAATGCAGTTTTATACTGATATACTGAGTGAATTTGGATTTGATTGTAGCCAGAGAAACCATCCATGAAGGAAAGATCCTCATGGCCTGTAGAGTCATTAATAATTTGGTCGATGAAAGGTGTGAATAAGTTGTCTTTGGGAAAATAATGGTTGATATCGTGAAAGTCAGTGTAGATGTGAATAATGCCCTATTTTTTTTTAACAGGGACAGGGTTGGAGACCCATGAAATGTATGTGATGGGGTATATGAACCATGTGGTGCGTAGTTTTTCAATTTCGGCTTTGATAGTTGCGGCTTTGGATGGTTGTACTGGTCGTTTATTTTGATGTACTGGGGCAACATTAGGCCAAGTGTAGATGTGATGTTCGATGATCGGAGGATCAAGGCTGGGCATCTCTGTATATGACTAGGAAAAGATATCTCGATATTCCTGAAAGAGTGCTTTGTAAGCGGTGAGTTACTCATGGGAGCATGCGACGCCAATGGTGATTTATTTGATGATTTTGAGTTTGATGGAAATGTCAATTTTGACAGTGGGGAAAATGTTGGCAATGTTTCATTCTTCAAAAGCATTGAGGGCAGGGATAGGGTTGTTGAACCAGTCTATATTCCCTGATGGAATAAATTCCTTGGTTTAAATTTCACATATGGAATTTTGGATAGGAGGGTCAAAGGCTTCCTTTGAGAGAAAGAGAGCTCTGTGATGAGGTGTGTTCCATGGGAAATCAGGGGTAGTTAGTTCCTCTAGGATATCTTCGTCACAATGGAAAATGCGAGAATATAGGGGATTTGAGGAAGTAAGAATGATGATTGTCACTGGGTGATGGTCTTCAGGTGGTGAAGACGTAGAGGGCATGTCACAATTGTGGTGCAATGAAATGCTTGACATAAACCAAATGTATAGACATTGTGGGTTGTAAGCTGTGGTCGGCGGTACGATTTCTTGAGGGAAATTATCAGGAGAATTGGGAGGATTTGGGGGTAAATCCTCAGATAGTATATCCATGAACAATGGAGGGGTGGGAAGTGACTCAGATTCAAGGGAGGTGATGTGAACAATATCTAGAGAAGAAATAGGGGGAATCACTTGCATCACAGGAAGTGGGGTAGTTGGAGGATTTTGAATAAGGGCCATTTGACAATGCCTATATTCAGTGATTGAAGGAAACTGGTATGTGAAATGATCAAGTGAGTCACAAAGAGAGAAATGGAGCCTCATCCGTTCGTTAACTGAGGTTGTGACATAATGGATGTCAGTGACATGGGTACTTGATGACGTGGGTGGAGAGGGGTCTTGTTGAATTGTTTTTTGTACTATCATTAACATCTGTCGAAACTGAGGTAGAGTGAGACAATGATGAGTGTAGTGTCCATACTCTGAACATATGGCACATGTGAACCTGCTTTTTAGAACTTTACTACCTGTATTAGGGGAAACAATGGTATTACTAGTTGTACTTGGTGAAGAGACGAGTGATGTGGTTGCTCGAGGGAGGTGGATCAAATTACGTAACTTGGGGAGAGAGGGACATATATTTGTGGGTTGTCCCTCTCTCTCACATAGTGCGCAAGGAGGTTGAACTCGGGGAGGAAGTTGAGCGATGGGTTCTTTCATCTTTCGTTTTCCCCCAGCCATAGTGGTGGTGTTGGAAAGTGGAGGTGAAGGTGGTGAGATCAGAGTTAGGAATGGAATCTACATCAAGATTCCCTCTGTTTGGTGAGGAAAGGATGGTTGAGGAACCATCGTGAGTGGGTGTAGATATCATACCAGAATGGAGAGAACCACATTGGGAAGGGTAAGAGTTGCGGCTACCTAGAAAGATTGTACTACCGGTGGGGGTTAGAAGAAGGGAATTTGAGTAATGGCTTGGGGGATTGTCTCCCAAATCGAGATTTGACCCTGAGGGAGGGTGAAATTGGGGATAATTGGTGTCATAGGGTTCTCATGGGATTCCTGAGATAAGGTTTCTTGCACTAGTGGGATGTTAGGGAGTGGAGAAGCATATGTGGGAGGAATGATATCTCCATTGTTAGTTTCGTTGGAATATATGACACACACTTGTGCTGAGGGGTGGATGAGTCATGGTGCTCCATGGTATACCCCCAACAAATATGGGTCCTTGAAAATTTTGGGACCCATATCCATGAGTGGATATGTGTCGGAACTAGTGCAGAAAATAGGTAAGATGTTATTGATGTTGGAGGAGTGGTTAGGCTTGTAATGTGAAACTTGGTCAATGGTGATGATTTTCCCATTGTGGGGGAACATCATCATTCAAAATACAGAAGAGGCCACTGCCTTCATAGCATACATGTAGATATGTCCAAAGAAGATGTTATATTCGAGCAGGGCGTCGATAACCTCAATGTCTATAAGGATGGTTTTTCGCTCGAGTTCAACAGGGACATTTTGAAAGAGCCCATCGGGAGAGGATCGTTGTCCATCATAAGCTCTCAAAGTGATGGCGGATGGTATTAACTTAGGGGAGCCAAGTTTCTGCCATACAGTTTTGGACATGATTCATGTGGATGACCTTCATCAATGATACATCGATGACCTGTGATGTTCCGGATTTTAATTGGTATCTAGAAAGCTACTAAAGCGGGGAGGTGAGGTTCCCCACAATCTAGATTAAATGTGATGAGTCTAGTATTAGCAGGGTTGACTTCTGCCAAGGTGAAGAGTAAGGATTTTTTTTGAGTGGGACAGGTTTGGAGGACCTCGAATATTGACATGGCTATCGGAGATTGCGCCTTGTCATCGACCAGACTATAATTGTGTGTTTCCCTAGCTTGAGGGTTGTTGGAATTTCATCATAATGGGATACGAGGAATATGAATGGGGGGTTCAGTGTTAGGGCGTGGAATCATAAAGGGTTGTCCAGATGTAGCTGGAGCTGCTTCCAAAGTAGTGGGAGTAGATTTAGGAGGTGCACTATATTGACGATTATGCATTTGTAGAATAATTTATTCTTCGCTAGTGAGGAGGATATTGCGATTCGTCGGATTCCCAGGGTTTTGATATTGTCCCATCAGTGGTGGGAAAGGATGTATATTATGTTGGGTATTCATTACACCTTGGTGTATATTAGGGTTTTTCAACACAACTAGGGGTGGTTGTTTCAAATACTATTGTGGGGCCTACTGGGGAGCAGGAGGCGCTAGAGGAAACGACACGTTCATGGAATCTTTAATCCATTTGAAGTCAACAATTTGGGAGAAATGGTGAGTATAATGACCATGCTCACCGCAAAGAACACAAGGGAAGTTCGTCTGGAGGTTGTTGTTGTTGTTCCTCCCTGGGAGTTTTTTGTTATTTCCCCCTTGGGGGTTCTGGTAACCCTAGTTTTGGTTTCCCCCAATAGGTTGGTTTTGTTGGGGGTTATTTCCCCCTGGTCCTTGGTTATTATTGTTTCATTTTTTTCCTTTCTTTTTGGAATTATTCGGCTGATGGGTTGGATTTGTCGTATTCAATTGTTCAAAATTTTTAAATTGTTGTATGGGGGAGGGATGAACAAAGTTAACCCCAGCATCTGGTTTTTCTTGTGGGAGATAAATTGGCTATGGAGGACTAGAAAATGTAAAATACAGATTATTTTGTGGAAATTATCTATAGGGTTCATAGGAAGGTGTATCACTTTCACTAGTGCCCAAGTTATAATTTGAGGTAGAGGGGATACCGGAACTTGGTTGAATGGTCGGGTGCATCATGGATGTTGACATGGGTCCACTCATGGGTGGAGGGGGGACAAAAGGGTATGGTTGTTCATAAGGGGGAGGAGGGTAATAAGGGGGTCCTCCATACATCGATGGATATTGGGGTGTACCATACATAGGTGGTGGTTGGATGTATGGATTGTGGTGTGTTGTGGTACCATTTAATCCATTTGTTGAGTGAGACATGCAAGGTTTTTCCTGGCCAAATGACATAGGTCTTGGGGCTTTAGGTGGTACTATGTATAATTATCATGACTGTGCATAAATGAGGTCATACTACTGAGCCTTGTTGATGGCTTCCGCTTCGGTTTGGGGGAAGGTGGAGGGAACATAATTGGAAAGGAGAGAGACAACTGATATGAGAAACCAATTGAGGCATTGTTCTTTGGTGGTTTTTTCTTTACATAAACTACGTCGCCGACGCCATTCGTGAATGTGGTCAGTGATATGCGTGGCTGAGGTTTGTTTAAATTGAGAGAGCAGTTTGAGACCATTTTCATGACAAACTGGTAGTTGAAATAAGGTCAAAAATATTTTGGCCAAGGATTCAAAAGTTACATGGGACCCTGATTTTTCGTCCACATACCATTTGGCTGATGGACCTCTAAGTGTGCGCTGAAATAACCTTAAATATATGGAGTCATTCATGATGTTGTTTGAATAGCACCATAAGTGGAAGTTCATGATATGGTTGGCAGGATCTTCTCCCCCCTTTCCTTCAAACTTGGGAATGTCTGAAGGTAGTTTGGTAGGCATAGCGGGCCATGTGGGGTCATTCAATATAGGGTCATTCATGAGCTTACTCAGATAAGGTATGTTAAGGGAGGCCAAATATGGCATGTGGGATGGTTTCGGAGGATCAGTTCCATCCATCATGTGAGAAGGTTGTGTACCTGACCCTTGCGGGGGGTTTGGTGGGTTTGTACTTCTCCCTTAAGAATAATTTTGTCCCCCGACTCCTTGTGAAGGAGAGATAGTGGTTGGTTGGTTTTGGGAATTGGACCCAAGTAAAGTGGAACCAAGAAAATATGATCCCAAAATAGTATCACTCACAAGGGTGTGAGATGGTTGAGTCGGTAAGTTGGTGAGACTAGGAACTCCTTCTAGGAAAGGAAGGATATTTTGCAAGCATCTGGAACGACGGGGATTATGTGGGTCCCCTATGATGTCTGACTAGAAAATTTGATATGTGAAAATGGTGATGAGAGAAACAAATGAAAAAGAGACTTGTATAATTTGGACCTTCATAATATATCTCACAGTCGCATGTAATCATATGAGCATCGTACATAAATCAAAAGAAGAACACATGTGGGTAGGTGGATTTTTTCCGTGTGGGAGATCAAAGAAAAAAAATTCTCGTTTCCTAAAAAGACATAATGTCCTTCCTCTCAAATAGCATTGGACCTTCCAATAGCACTCAACAGTGGGGTCTGAAGCCACCGGAAGAGGAACGAGCAAAGGATGAAAAAATCATTTATAATGAGGGGTGAGGGTGCATATCCTGAAAGAGTTGGAGATATTTCCCAATATCCACACAAAATCTGATCAAGGTGCAATTACAACCCACAATTTCCACCTGGTTATATGTCCTAAAATTTGGCCACTAGGTACATCATTCAAAGTGAGACATTTAGATTTTTGGCCTCAGAAATGGGTCACAGGTTGGATCCCTTCCAAGAGTTAGGTGACTCAAGGGGGGACGCACAGAACAACTGGACCTCGGCCTTCGACCCTTCAGGGGTATCTCCCTGCCTTATGGTGTTAGGAACACTTGAATTGGAGGATTTTAAAAGTTCCCTATTTTTCAACTTCTAATGTTTGAATATGTGAGAACTAGATAACAGGGGGTTATTTGGATGCCTACTCCCAAGATCCTACCTACACTAAAAGATTTCTTTTGGCACCTCCTGTGAAGGAAAACTTAGTGAGTTTTTAGAAAAAAATTATATATGGTTGTTTGAGAGATTGAGGGTGTGAACCAATCTCATTTGAATTAAATGGGTGTGAATAATTTCTTCAAGAAATAGTGGGACATGTTATAATCCCTTTGGAGGAAATCTACTTCAAAATCCACAATTAGAGATGAAATTATGTGAGTGAGTAGTGACTTTGTGTGTGAGCAAGTGAACAAATGTGCCAATTGTTTAATAAGTTAGGTGTCGATTTGCAACATGTGGACTTCCTATGGTCCTTATAAATATTTATTACCTATCTTACTATATGCCATTGGTACAACCTTGCAGAATTTGAAAGTCCCTAAGGAACTATCATGTGGACATATGGGTCCTTACCAATTCTTTAAACTCGCTAATGTGATTTATTCTAAGAAAGCTTTGAAAAACCATTCTAGATTGTAATCATGTGGGCATGTATGGGCCCGTTACTATAATCTTTAATCTCCCCTAGTGATGTAAAATAAGAAAGTAGCTTCAAAACTATCCTAACTTTTCAACATGTGGGCATGTATGGGTGCTTACAAATTTTAAGATGTTTTGAAAAGAAACTAAGAGGATCCCTAGGGGGTATTTGTCCTCTCCTAAATATTTTAAGAGAGATGAAATGTCTCCTTAATCACATTTCTAATTATAAATATCACTCTATGGTGCAAGAGAAGAGCATACTCAATGATTAAAGTTTGATTTTTGGTCCCAATGCAAGTGTTTTTATATGTGATAGTAAAGAATCTCAACTTATGTTTTACAATCAAAACAAGACATCCATGTGGAAAATCAAATAAAAAGAGGATAAATGTGGTTCTTTTAACCCCCTAAGTGCTTATGTTTTGACGAACCCTTCATGTGGAGAAGGAATCTAAGTGTGGTGCATTTACAATATTTCATAAAAGAAAGATTTTGAAGGTTAGGGGCCTTCAAAACATCACAAAAAACTCTTACAATGTTAATATTATGGATAGATGGGCAGGTTACAGTTCAGATAAAGGAGTAGTGGGCACACAATGCTCAATGAACAATAGACCTTTGGGCACACTGTGCGTAGAGAAAAAAAGTGTTGTGGGCGCACAGTGCTCTGAATGGATGTTTGTGGGCCGAAATACCCGTGCATGTTCTAATACGTGTCAGGGGGGATTTTAAGTGGAATTCTCCTCTTCTAGTTCCAAACTCATCTCTTTTCAAGTAAGTCTAGGTTGATTATGATCCATGAAGGAAAATAGGTCAAAAAGAAGTGTTCAAACAACCCAAATAGGGAGGAAATTGATACCTTATCCCTTCTGTGGTCGCCAATTTGTTGTGTACCTTTCGTTACTTGCAATTTTATTTGGGTTTTCTAGATAGTATAGGGGTTAGTGTATGAATCAAAAAATTCAATCACATGAAATAAACAAAAAAATAAGCTAACAACAACTAAATAAATAAAACTAAAATGCATGAGGGAATTAGAACAAAAACTAATCAAACAAATGACCAATAATCATGCCACCAATGGAGAAGTATATTAGTGAGAAAACACCATAGAGAAAGGGGGACTTACGGATCCCCTCTTCCTCCTTGGGAGAGATATTGAGTCCCCTATGTGAGAGCTCTTATTACAAATGGTAAAATATAAAGAAAATGGTGAAGAAATCCAAGCGTATTCCCTCAAGAGGTGAGGTGAACAACTTAATGAGAAGTTGGTAGTATGCTCCAAGAAGAAAAGAGGTTTCTTTGAAGGAGAATAGAGGAAGCATAACAATATAATGATATTGTTGAATTCTTAGTGCACCCATGGCATCCTTTTATAGATTTCCTTTGAGTTAATATCCAACTGGTCTTTAGTGTGAATAAGAGTCCCTTTGGGGCACCCTTAAGTCTTTGACCAGCCCCCCACTTGGATTCAACTCAGATTTGAGGTTCAAATCAAGTTGGGAGCTGGTCCATAAGTGGGTGGGGGGCCGACAAGAGCCATAAATGCATTTTTCACAGGTTTTCATGGCTTTTCTCGTACATAATCACACATATGGCGCATTGTACGCTCTATGGGATTCTTTGGCCCATGGACTATGCATGGGCTTCCTTTAGTATTTTAGCACATGTCAATGGTTTGACCAGCTCTACAGTTTTTGCCTCTTGGAAATGGTTTCTTGGTGTTGCAGGTGAACTAATAAATGTTTGGAGATGTTGCATTCCTGTAACCATTTGCATGCAATGTTGCAGATGAAATTTTAGTGATAACACTACAAATAATGAAAGTAGGACCAGGGTGCATGATAGGACTACAAAATCGTGTGATTCTGAGACAAACTGAGGGTATAGACGACATGCATAGTCAATATTTCTGAGAAGTGGCCGACATAGGTTGATAGACTTCCTTTGAACAAGATCATGAGACATATGGAGGACTCTGGTAGCATAGGCCCAATGATGAAACCATGAGATGCAGGAGGCATCAATGAAACTCTTTATAGGGACTATAAGAGTAACTTGTCGATAGATAAGACTCTGTAATGAGCTCAGCTTCCTAAGGACATGCTACTCCAAAAATTATGATGACAAATGGAGCTAGATAATTTTTTGCTCTGTTCAAAAGGCACACGACTACTGCCAATACAAGATAATACTCCCTTCCCACCCATTTTTTTTTGTTTTTTCATAAAAAATGAATGCTATTATACATAGGAGGAAGCGAGTGTCGCAAGTAAGAAAAACTAGTTCCAATAGTGGAACATACCTATGCTCAATGCAAGGATATGAATGCAGGAGATGGACACTCTGGGGACTGTTCCCTCCTAGGTATAGGGTGTCAAATTGCGAAGGATATAAACAAGGCTTTTCTTGGTTGAGGATGAAAAAACTGTTGAGGCAAACGGTTTATAATGCAAAGTGTGAACCAACTATAGGATCAATACTACAATAAAGGGAATGATATGCAATCACAACTTAATGCCAAAAAATGTCTTTTTTTATGAATTTTAGTATACTTGTTGTGAAAAAGGGATAAACTTGTGCCAAATAGACATCCTTTCAAATCCAATTTATGACTGTGAAAGAGACAAGTTTAGTTGACAATATTTTCGCTTTTTGAAAATGAGTTGAAAAAGAGATTAACTAGGACTTATGACCTTTCAAGACCAATTTAACGAGTGTGAAAGGGACAAATCACTCAACGATATTTTCTCTCTTTAGATGAGTCTGAAAAGAGCTTAAATCAGACTCATTGAGAGGTTTCTAGGTGAAAAGTCACAAGGGGGGGGGGGCAAGGCTCCCATGCATAACTTCTATGGAATGTCAACCTCTTATGAATAGGCAAGATAATCTTGGGAAAAACCAAATCTCTCCAAGTCAAGGAGGATAAAGCACTAGTAGAGGATATCATCTCAGCGATATATCAGATAATGTCTCTTACTGGAAAATACATAGGGGGGCATTGAATACTCCACAATATTGTCCCAATCAAAGGGGATCACTTCAAGACTTGGAGGGAGAGAACTCAGGGAAAGTAAAAATCTCTCTCATTCAGGAGGTGCAGGATTGGGAATGTTGACAAGATGGTTGAACAATGCATCACCCTCTGCAAGGAGAGTGGGATTGACTAGAGATTGCACTGGTACAACCAATTCTTCAATTCTAGGTTGAAGAGGATGTGTGATATCATGGATTAGGGACACATCGCCCTCAACAATGAGGGTGTGGTCAGGAGAAGATTGCAACGAAATTATTTCCGTGTCAATCAAAGGAGAAGAAGGGTGTGTGGAAACCACAGACACCCCATAATCTGAAGGGCCATTAGGTGAGACCCACACTTTTGGTATCCCAACAGTAACAGGACACAATTGAGTAAGGTGAATTCCTTCACAATTCCTACAAAGGAATTTAGGCTTACGTTTGAGACATCTATGCTTCTCGATGCCCCTGGTGTCATTCCCAATAGCTAGTGACATGCTATCAACGTGAATGGTAGAGGTGAGAGTCATATCCTACATGATGTACAAAGGTTGTATATGTGACACTGATATGACTTGTGGTGACTAGAGTTATTCCCTCAACATGACTAGCAGTGCCTGGGTGAGGGTTGTCAACATGACTTGCAAAGGTCATCAACCCATCGTCAATGTGACTGACAGAGGTTTGTGATGGAGCTCTAGTATAACTAGTAGTGACTGGACTAGCTATGGGTTGAGGCATTTGATACCATGGTCTAGGGAAAGGTTGGCTTTGGAACATTGCAGGCCAGGAAGGGTCATGGTTTACCCCCTGTCCCTTTCTAGAAAGGTAGTATCCTCCACTTAATTGGTTCATAGAGGTTTGAACGGGCATCATCATTGAAGTCTATGAAGAGATGGAAGTATGATAAGGACTATTCAAGTGAAGATATAAGTTTCCCCCTTATGAAGGGGTTCCATGAAGAGGGTAGACGGAACTGTAAAACTGATTCTCCTCGTATGAAATACCTAGGGATACATGAGGACCCGTCATGGGAAAAGTGTTCAAAGGAAAATGCATGGAGGACGAAGGATACACGAATTGGGTGTAATAAGTA
>ML787837.1:527723-583766 GCA_009831015.1 Picea engelmannii | reverse complement strand
AATGATGGAGCCGAAGGAAGTCCACTATCCATGATAATGAAAATTCAATAACAAAATCCTAAGGCCAACTAGCAATCAAAGAGCACACCAAAATTCAAAAGGCCAATATGCACACAAATGGAGTAAAGTGGTTGAAAGTGGCCTCCCTCCCTAAACAAGGTATGTCTCGCCCAAGAGGGGCCTGAGACTCCCAACTAAAGATCAGAGGTAACAAAATAAGTTATAAGGGCCCTCATGGGCTTAGCAACCAGTCGATCAAATCCACTTGTAGATGTAATCTTGCATAAAGGTTGTGTGTTGTCTAACCCTTATTTGACCCAAGGTACCTGTAGAATAACCCCTGCAAGTAACCTATGTGGCACCTAATTCAAGAAATTAATAAACCATTGTATAACCGATGCACAGGCGAGTAGTTGTAAGTCAAGTACACCATATGGGAAGAGTAGCAAAGGCTGAAACCTTGAAAGAACCACCTCTCACGAAGGTAAGGGAACTAACAAGATCCCCAGATATTAATAGATCCCCAGAAATATCTCTGACTCTAAGAAGGAATCGAGGGGATATCCCTCCAACCAACCTCGTGTGACCTCGTGATTAAATCCGTTGTGAGAGGAGGCTCCTGATCTTACAAATTATACAATGGATTTCTCCACTCCCTTTCTCAGGCACATATGTTGATTTAATTGCCTTGGATAAGTTTACTGACAAAATCCTATTCCAAGCCGCTAAATTCTAAGCTAGTTTGTGCACCCTAGAAAATAAAATTGTGACTAATAAATTTCAAATTAAAGCGTTAATTTTAGGGTTGTGATTACTCAAAAAGGTATGGTAGTGAAACTCATGATGTTACGACTCTGCAAGAAAAGTAAATATGAAAATAGTGCAAATTCCTAACCTTAACTTTCAATGAATGATATGCTTCTAATAAAAAACACAATTTTCAATTTCAACTCTACAATCCTAAATTAAAAATGAAATCTTTCATTATATACACTAAGATAATGACAAGGACTCAAAATACCAAAATGCTAAGAAATGCAAAATGCCTAATATTTTTGTATTTTCAATATAATAAAAATCAGAATGCATGGACTAAAAAGAAACCTGATATATAAAATCTATTGTGTATAGAAAGAGACAACTCAAACAGGATACCAAGCAGAAAAACACCTAGCCCAATGTACAAGGAAAATCAAAATGAAAAGATGGTGAGAAAGACTCCACCCATAAATTCAACCAAAGACAAATTTCCTGTCATCTGACAAGCACTTAACAGGCACTACAGAGACCCAAGAAGGCTCAACAAACATCAAATCCCACCCAACAACCACCAGACCAAGGAAACAAGTAAGGGAAGATGATGTACATGACTGTTTAGGAAAATAGAGCATATATACACATCTTGTAGAGGGACATATTGCGTATATATGTGATTGTCAAGGGAAAAAGCACGTATATGTTTCAAAAAAAAAGGCCAAGCAAGGGAGAAGGCTGAAAACTCAGACCAAGAGTGAATAGATATTATCAAGCAATGATTCAACAAGAAACACAATAGGAATGAGAGAAATCTAAGGAGAAAAGTACTCCAAACCCTAAGAAAGAAGATTCATTCCCCAATATGGTCACCAATTCTGTTACGAGGAAAATATCTCTATGGCTAGGGTAAACTACAACAGATGGAAATGACTGTAGAAATCAATTCTCTTCTCAAGTATGTTATGAAAACAAATACACTAACAAGACTAGATAAAAGGGATACCTCATCTAGACATTCGATGAAGTCCACCGTTGAGCACTTGACCCAAAGCAATATACCTGCAACTAGTCCTCAACAACCAAGCAAAGAAGGAATATGGTAATAATAAATTATGTTAGCACATTCAATAGCATAATCCATTAATAAACATGAAAAATATGCCCATGCAATAATAATCCAAATATTTTCAAGATATCTATTGGATGGGAAAAGAGTATTTCTATTAATATATAATCAAAAAAAGTGAAAATGTTACAGACTTCCGTGTCGACACGGTTTGGAACTGAGAAACTAAGTTCCTTCCAGCTGGGCCTCCATCACTTCAATCCTCCACCAAAGGAAAGCTCATATGAGAGAGACAACGAGTTTCTAAATCAATAAGGGAAGATCTTGGGGGCTAAACATTATGTTCAAACTTAAAGGACAAAGGGATGCAGACTCAATATGAAGTAAATAATTTCCCCAGAGTAACTTTTCTCTCAAAGTTGAATCCTTTTTCTTCTTTCCATTGCTCATAATTGGCCCATTTATAGCCTTCAAAATGGAACCGAAGGGCCGAGTCAGAACTTTTCCAATATATGGAAGGCCAAGGATCATAGATTTCCTATTATGACATGGAAATCCGACATTAATTTTCATTTTCTGGCACAAATCTCGATATATGCAGGCTGTAGTGGAGCAGCCTGCGTATTGGCATGTTGTATAGAAGACAAGATGTGTACATGTGGAGAAATATGTATTTTTAGCTTTGGATTTTACAAACAGGGGTGATAAGTCTGCATAGGGAAATGGAAAAGGGCCTTATGTGCAAGATTTCATAGGGTGAGGCAAATCTTGTTATAACTCCTCCTCTATCCTTCCAAAACAAATTTTCTCCCAAAATGAAATACTTCAAAACCTTGGGTTTAATAAATATAGGCTTAGATTTGTCCCATGTTTATGGGAAACTTAAGTTCTATAGGTAAAACATTATGTCCTTATACAAATCAAATGGAGCAAATTTAGGGATTACCTTGAGGGATGGTTCTTTTGTTTGATCTCTTTCAGGCTTTGTTTCCATGATGTTTGTTTCTAGTGAATTGATGTATAGAGCCTTGCAATTAGATTCAATAACAAGTTTGGAAAGTATTTTTCCTTTTAGCAATTTTATGGGTTTGATATCTAAATTATACTCCTGAATTTTGGAAATCCATTAACCCCTTCTCCCTTCAATATCGGTTTATGTTAGGATGTATTTTATAGTGCTAGTTGGTGCATAAGCCAATATATTAGAGTGCAATACATAATCTTTGAATTATTTCAATGCTTGTTTCTCCAATATGTAATACCTAATATTAATATCTCTTAAGGCTATACTAAAGAAGGCTATGGGCCAATCTTGATTTTCTTCATTTTTTTTCAATAACACAACAACCATGGTATGTTTTGAGACAAAAGATAAAATGAAGAACTGCTTATCATAATTTGGGATGACTAGAAATACAGATTCTCCCAATTCCTTTTTGATATGCTCAAAAGACTCTTTAGCTTCAGTAGCACATTTAACTTCATGGTATTTATTTAACATGTCATTGATATTATTTACCATTTCAACAAAATTTGGGACAAACCTTCACAGAAAAGTGATTCTTCCGAGGAAGGATCATGTTTCCTTCTTGTTCCTAGGAAAGGAAATTTATTTGATTTCCTCCACCCTTTCTGTAATATCCCCAGGACGAAACCAATTGTAATGTAAATGAAAATGTACTTAAGATGGTGAATTGTTTGATATAATTTTTGTATGCACCTTTTATGGCACAATGTGCACATGTACTGCACAGAAAAATGATGAAGTGTGCACATTCCAAGATACTGCGCGCAACAACTTAAGTGCGAGCAATTTTGAGGCCAGGGAACCTTTGTGTATATGATGTGTTTTATAGGTTGGTGAGCCTATTATTATAATCTAGGATGCGTATGTTATGATTAGGCTGGAGAGCCTAGATGTTAAAGGCCAGTGTGCCTATTTTTGTATATGCCTCATTATTAATATAAAATACATCACTGCGCGTAGACTGACCACGATAAAATAGTATGGGGGACTAAAATCCACTAGTTAGGGAAAGGGTGAGTGATAAAAGTTAAGTAAAAGGGGCTAATCCAGGGAGATTAAACGAAAAAGGAATATTATATTAATATTTCCTAATGTATAAAGTATGGATAATTATTTTATCCTAAGTTCTAAAGATGGGGACAAGTGGGCCAAAGTAGCTCCCAACATGACAAGTGTCAAGTTGGGGACATGCATACATATTTTTTGGACTTAGGTCATTTCCAGGAATTCTTTCCATCATTTCCTCCCATCATTCAGTCATCCAGTCAATCATCCATGAGTATTCACTCATGCAGTCAGCTATCCTTCATACTTCCTGTCACTGTACCTGAACTTGTATCCATAGCATTATGTTTGTGTAGTTGGTTAGGTTGGGAGTGACTGAAGAAGCGGGTTGTCAGGCTCTTGGGATATTGAAGAGGTGGGTTGTCAAGACCGTGAGCAATTTCTTGCTGGGTGAGAGAATTGTTGGGAATTGATTTGCTAAAGGTGCTAAACTGCAACTACAAGGATCTGAGACTTCTTGTCGGGCCTGTTGCTGAAGCCCAGAAAGGAAGTGGGGTAGTCAAAGGATTGTTGATCAGAGAAGGGGAACACTTCCTAGGGTGGGACAAGCATGTGGGGAATGAGGGACTATCGCTCGTTAGTTGAGTTGGTGCCTGTGATGGAGTCTTTCCTATTGTTTATGAACCATTAGCCTGGTTAGGAATCCCTTTACCCGGGTGGAGTTTAGTCACAGCTAGGAGTGACCCACTACTGAGAGTGATGAGTAGTGTGGTCTAAGGCTGGGAGGTTCATGGAAAGTTTGCACACAGTTGGTGATATTCTTACTAAGATAAGTGTCAACTGTGTGATAAAATTACATATTGCATTGTTATTGACGTGTGTATCTTTATGGGTTTATCTTATGTGTGGTTATAACTGTCTTTATATTTATGGGTATTGCTTGTATATTTTGCATGTACATGTTTATAGTTATTTCAATATGAATCCATGCATTTACAAAATGTATTTATTTTCTTACTTTTTATATATACATCTTCCACAAGAGTTCTGTGTGTATATGTTTTAATTGCATGCAGTTCTAAACATTTATGTGGAATAGATGAGTTGGATGTTGGGTATGTTACAACATGGTATCAGAGAATGAAAGAGTTCTCTAGAGTAGCATGCCTCGACATGGGTGACTGGGGATTTTACACTTTTTGTATCTATATTTACCCCTTCCTTGGATATTATATGGCCCAAGAGCTTTCCTTCTTTCATATAAAAATAAGGATTCTTAGTCTTGAAAGACAAGCCAAATTTTACGCACTTCACAAAATTATGCCTTAAATGCTTGATGTGATCCTCATATGTCTTTGAGAATACATTAATGTCATCAAGGTATATGATGATGACTATGTATTTCTCTCCCACAAAATCTATATTCATATCTCTTTGAAATCTGGCTCCTACATTTGTCAAACCAAAAGACATTTTTTCATACATGAAAGTCTCCCATGGTGTTGTGAAGGATGCATTTTCCCTCTCTTCTAGATGCATTTCCACTTGCTTGTATCATAAGAAACCATCCATCATGGATATCCCCCCCCCCCACTAATTTATAAAGTATGTGATCAATCTTAGGAAGAGGGTAATTATCTTTGAAGGATCATTTATTTAGTCCACATAAAGCCTTATATCTCCACTATTTTTCCTAACTTGGACCAAATTTTCTACACATTAAAAATACTTGAGGGGAATTACAATATGAGCATATATTAGTTTCTTTACCTCCTTCTCAATGGTAGGAACTAAAAGAGGGTAAGAATTCCTTAATTTCTTCCTGAAAAGTTTGGTACTAGGATTGAGGGGTATTCTATGTTGTATGATGCTTGTATCATAAGTATTTAATTCCTCGTACTTCCAAGAAAAAGAATCCATGTATTATTTGAATAATTGTAGGTATTCTTCCTTATGTTCAACATGGATATCAGTTGACAACTTTATGTATTTGGGATCCTTTTTGTCCCTATGTTACATTCTTTAGTGTTGTTATCTTTGGGAAGGACTGTTGGCTTCATAGGTACATCATTTTTATCAAACAATTTTTCCAGAGGTAGCATCCCTTTTGGGATAAAATTGTTTTTGAGTTGGAGGAAATTATTCTCAGCCACGTAATCATTGAATCTAGGAGTGACTTAAATTTCTTCCACAATCATTTGTTTATACCCTTCTTCATCATTTGAATCAATATGAGTATTTGAAAACTCATATATCACCTCCATGAACTTCTTAGTTTTCTATTAATCTTCAAAAACTTGGAATTATTTGATGTTGTTAGGGATGGATGGTCTATACCTCATCTCAATTTCATATTTCACTTGGGGACTAGCTAGTGGTTTGAAGGTACTAGTTGTTACTTCTAAAGAATCAAGATACTTATTGAATTCTCTTAAGAAAACAAAAATATTGAAAGCTTCATAACAATTATCAATCATGTTCCATACCTGAATTTTATATTCCCTCATTCTAGGATGCCTTGTTTGATAGAAGCCCTTGATTATTTGCACCACTAGTTTTGAATCCCAAAATACCAGTAGCTTGGTATTTTTCATTTCTCTTGTTGCCTCCAAGCCTAGAATCAAGTCTTCATATTCAACTAAATTATCGGTGGCCCCAACTCTAGTTTGTAGGACACATGGAATTCTCTATTTCTATGAGAAATTATTACTGCACCATCCTCCACCCTTTATTTTGAATATTCCCCATAAAAAAACATTTTCTACATATCATCTATCTGTTTAGAAACACTTACCAAAGGGTATGCAACTGTTGGGGCTTCCTTGTACTCTTCATTCACTAAAATAATGAAACACCCAATATATTCATCAACATCATAAATGGTATGGTTTACAGGGTTTTTCTTGTCACTAACCACATACACAAACATTTTTTCTCTATAAAACCTTTTGTTTTCACCTCCAAATATTGGTACAGTGGCATAAGTCATGTCTATATGAATTGTACCTCCTAGCTTACGTGTCCATGTTATTTACAACAACATTCCATAATTAGTAGGCACGTCATCCATCACTACATCCATAATGATGCTATCGATGTTGAAAACATAGTTGTCATTGATTTTGATCCTAGAAGAAGCCCAGCGGAAAGTTGGGAAGCCTCTAGAAGTGATGCGTGTATTTGAAGAAGTCTCCAAAGTGGTCCCGTTATGGAATAGAATTAAGCATGTCCCTCATGGGAAGACTCTTTGAAGAAATCTACAAGAAGCCCTGGAAATATAGTGAAGTGGTTAAGAAGCCCCAGATGTGTGGTCATGAAGCCCAAATTTGATTGAAGAAAAATATTATGAAGGACATTGAAAATGCATGAAAAACATCCATTGATTGATAGTCCTCATTAAGTTGTCTCCAATGGTAAGTGGAATGCCACGTGGTTCCTCCCAGTTGAGGATTTATTCCCTCTTAAAGATGAGTCCTTGAAGTATGGTCAAGAAGCCTAATATTTAAGGTCAAGAACTTATAAGTTGGCACTAAATTCATGTCAAGAAGAAAAAGTTGTTGCAAACAAGAAGTTACAAGATGACCCTAAATTCAAGTAAACAAGGCACTTGGAAAAGTATAAATACACATTACTAACCTCTCATTTTAATCACTCATTGTTGTGATCTCTTATGGAAAGCTTGGAAGAAAATTTTAGAGGGAAGATGAAGTGAAGAAGGGAAAAATTCTAAGGGAAGATGAAGTTTTGTGATGATGTGTTCTAAGGTATGTTCTTTAAAGGTTATCTTTCCATGTTCACTAGAATTTGTTTTATAAAATGATTCAAATAGAAAAAATTGGAGGCTATTGTGAAGACACACAAAGGTACCTATGTTATGTATTTCATCTTTTGGGTTGTTATAATTTTGGATATACACTCTGTGGAAGATACGGCTTTTGACTACTCCTGTATCTAGCCTCAAACATGTGTTCTGGGTAAAATAGTCATAACTTCTTCATAGAAGATCCAAATTCTATGTGACCAATTGCATTGGAATGAGTACTTTTTTTTTTTTTGTATGAGTTTTGTATTGATATATCAAATGTTGAACACTTGGAATGTTTTACAAGTGTGGTCTCCAGAATATTCTACAATTTAGGAAGGTTTTCCATTTTCTCTATATCTATTTTTCAGTGATGTATCAAAAAGAAAAAATAGGAGTAATTTTATAGAAGATATAAAATAATATTGGGTAAAAGTTTCAGACCTTGATTCATTATAGTTACAGAGTTATACTTCTTGAAAGTTACGGTTTGTTACTAATCCAAAAAAATTAGTCCCAAACAAGTGTTCAAGATAAAACAGTTATATCTAAAGCTTGGTAGGTCCAAATTGAATTCTAGTTATTGCATCAGAAGGAGAATAGATCCTTATATGATATTTCCAACTATCAGAATCATGAATTGTTAATTGAGCCTATGGTGAATCTTACAAGTTTGCAAATTTGAGGTATAGTTCTAAGAATCTTTATATGTAGATTTAAGAAGTGATGTTGGGGTTTATATGTTTGTTACGAGGAAAATATCTCTATGTCTAGAGGTAAACCACAACAGAAAAAAATGACTGTAGAAATCAAATCTAATCTCAACTCTTCTATATAAACAAATACGCTAACAAGACAAGATAAGAGGCCTACCTCGCTCATGCGTTCAATGAAGTCCACTGTTGATCACTTAACCCAAAGAAATATGCATGCAACTAGTCATCAATAACTAAGAAATGAAAGAATATGGTGATAATATATAATGTTAGCACATTCAATAGCATAATCCATCAACATTCATAACAAATACGTTCATGGAATAATAATTCAAATATTTGTGAGATGTTAATTGGATGAGAAAAGAGTATTTCTATTAATACATAATCAAAAGAAGTGAATGAGTTACAAACTTATATATTGGCACGATTCAGAACTGAGAAACTAAGTTCCTTCTAGCTGAGCCTCCACCACTTCAATCCTCCACCAAAGGAAATCTTATATAAGAGAGACAATGAATTTCTCAATGAGCAAGGGAAGAGATTGGGGGATGAATAATGTGTTCAGACTTAAAGGACAAAGGGATGTAGACTCAATGTGAAGTGAATAATTTCTCGAGAGTAACTTTCCTCTCAAAGCTGAATTATTTCTCTCATTTTCCATATCTTGGATTTGGCCCATTTATAGCCTTCAAGTGGAACTGAAGCGTCGAGTCAGAATGTTTCTAGTATATGGAAGGCCAAGGATCATTGATCTCATGACGTGACATGGAAACCTGATACCATTTTTAATTTTGGTCACATTTCCTGATATGTGTGGTCTATAGTGGTGCAACCTGCGTATACGCATGTTGTAATATAGGAAGAGAACATATATGTGGAAAAAACATGTTTTTAGCTCTAGGATTTGCAAAAAGGGACTTCAAGTCTGCATAGGGAAATGGAAACATGCCTTTTGTGCAAGATTGCATAGGGTGAGGAAAATCTTTCTATAATAGATGCCCCATAATGTGTGAGGTGAGAGGAGTATCTTCCATGGCCAAAATACATTATAATACCCATAAGTGGAGTAATGGGGACCAATATGGGAGAACTAGTTGGTCATTATAATCTGTACTGACTTTTCATACATGGCTACCAATTTGAATTACACTGCAGATCCATGTGAAATATACCAAATAGATATCCATGGCCATGAATAGGAAAATACAAATGTGGTTACATTCCAAAGGATGTCATAGTCACAAACAAGGCCTAGTAAAACCAATCTTGAAATCAATATGAATATATATGTATACAATGGAGTACAATATGATCTCCCATGATCACTAAAGTCACACAGGTACTAGTCCAATGAAAATATAGCAGCAACTCAAGAAGGTTGCGACTATAAACTGATGTTTTCAAGTCTTCTACACAATCCTCCAAAGGTGCAAGTATACATCATGTGAATAAAGGAGTTGAGGTCAAACACAATGAGACTTCATTTGATTATCGATCATTGAGGTATACCATTAACCAACGTGAGACAACCTACCAATGATGAAAGTAGGTATCAAGGAACCTAAAAGATTCTTACAAGTGTGAATAAAGGATTCGGGGTTGAAAACTTGAAGAATCCATCGATCAGGAGAAATTGATGTATTCCCAACTGTCGATGATGAGAGAACCTTCCACTAATGACTGGAAGCCTCTAGGTACTCAAAGGACTCAGGGTCTCATCTCCAGAATAGATGACTTAAAGTCGATGGAAGGAGACCCACTGAAATGAGAGCATTAAGGCATCTAGCATCATTCAACACGAGGTACAAAGAAAGAGCTTAATGATGTCAAGGAAATCAGATGAAGAACATGCTCATGAACCAATGAACCTATGCATCTTTTGGGTGTGCCAGGTGCAAGTAGTACACAAAAAATACCCTATGAATAGATGCCAATGAGGAAAAATGATGACAAAGGCAAGGAAACCACCAACAAAGATAATGGAATCCAAGATGCTACATGGATCCCAATGTTTGAATATATGTCCTGTCGTCGAACACAAGGGAAATTGCCTAGTCAACGACCAATGATGAAATGTCAAATGTTGGGTTCAAGGTTACCTACAAATGAGGAAAGTAGGACCAGGGTGCACAATATGACTACAAATTCATGTGATTTTGAGACAAACTCAGGGTATGGACGACATGGAAATTCAATATTTCTAAGGAATGGTCGACAGAGGTTGATATCCATCCTTTGAACAAGAGAATGAGACATATGGAAGACTTAGGAAGCATAGACTCAATGATGAAACAATGAGATGCATGAGGAATCAATCAAATTCTCCATAGGGACTGGAAGAGTAACTAGTCGGGGGAGTAAACTCTCTATAACGAGCTCAACTTCCTAATTCCATGCTAAATACAAAATTATGATGACAAGTGGACTCAAAAAAAAATTTCTCTGTTCAAAGGTTACATGACTATTTACAATATAAGATAATACTACCTTCCCACCCATCTTTTTTTTTTCTCATAGTCAAATGACTGCTATGATACAGAGGAGAAAACAAGTGTCGCAAGTAATAAAAACTAGTTCCAGCAGTGGAACATACCTATTCTCAATGCAAGGAGGTGCATGCAGGAGATGGACACTCAGGGGAATTTTCCCTCATGGGTATAGGGTATCAAGTTGTGAAGGATATAAACAAGAATCGGCTTGGTTGAGGATGAAAAACTGCTGAGGAAAATGGTTTATAACGCAAATCAAGAACCGATAATAGGCTCAATATTGCAAGCAAGGGCATGATATGCAATCACAAATAACGCCAAAAAATTTCCTTTTTCATAATATTAGTCTACTTGGTTTGAAAAAGGGATAAAATTGTACCAAATAGATGTCCTTTCAAATCCAATTTACGAGTGTGAAAGAGACAAGTTCACTCGGAAATCTTTTCTCTTTTTGAAAATGAGTCAGAAATGAGCTTAAATAAAACTCGCTTGGGAGTCATCTAGGTATAGGTTAGCATGTTTATGAGTAAGAAATGAGGTTTAGGACAAATTCATGTATTAGCTATGAGGTACTCCTGGTCCTGTGGAAAAATATCTGCATGGGCACTGAATGAAGAAAAGGGTCTAACTAGGGTACCCATGTTTGGTAAGTCTCTACCATTTAATAACAACACTTCTAATAACATATATAAATTTATGTGTCGCTAAAATATGGGTTTGTACCTAAGGCATATGAGTGACAGTTATAGGATGATGCAAGTGTGCATGATGGAATGGATACCTATCCTATATGTTGGGTAGCAAAAATACCTGTCCGAAGTTACGAACGGTCGACATAATGCTGAAAACTGCAAGAATCCCTGGACAAAACTACAAAAACCAACTAAATCCACTGTTGTATTAGTCCATTAGGAGAAACTATTATCCAAAACTATGAAAAGTGGGTAAAAATTTGCTATAAATAGTATAAAAAACCAAATTTACTATACCATTTTACGTTTTTACCCAAATAGTGGATTTTGGACGAAATTACCTCTGATCTTCAACTGGTGATTGTAGGAGCTATAGGTGACAAAACCAGTGACTGTCTGGACCAGGTAATTCCTCTTCTCCCACTCTTTCTTTTTAGTGGATTACATTTTGTATTTAGGTTTCACATTTTAAGTTATTTAGTGTGAAAATTAGAGGTTTAGGTGTACGCCTGCTACCATTCATCAGGTCACATATACGTATGACTATAAGAAACTTTATAAAATACATCCATCATATACTCAGCCCTATACATGATTGTAAACGAAGAAACCTACGTATATGTCCGTAAACAATTTTTTTAGTCAATGCTAACTCAAAAAATGAATTTTTTCTTGCAGGATGGTGCTAGAGAGGAGGGAAAGGGAACATGAGGAGGTAGATGTTGTTGTGTAAAAATATCTGGAGGATCAAATGGCCTTTAAAATATGTGATTTGTATAATTTTTGGGCTCTCAAAGGCACGAGGACCCAAGTGATATTTCTACAATTTCTCATGAATTATTGAGATCTAGACAATGAGAGCTTCAACCTTGATGGCCAACCATTAAGGATTGAAGTCGAGAATATCTATTTCTTGACGGGGTTGTCCTGTCAGGGTGAGGTGGTCAACCTCAAAGCCCAAGGAGATGGGAGCGATATGAAGATAGAATAATGCATAGCCTCTCATTGCACTGCAGGGAACGAGAAGGGCAGGAGTCAACTCCCCATTCGAGAGATAAACAATCTAAGCCTTAAGATCATTTTCCTTGTTTTGAAATGGATCATGGGATTGGATGCGCTGCACTAGGAATCAAGGCCACTTATGTTCTACTCTTTAGAGTGCTTGAGACCCATGGTGTACGACTAGTGCACCTCACTACTGGCTAACATGAAGAGCCAATTGACAGAATGAAAATAGGGTGGTAAGAGGAACTTTAGGTTCACTTCCATATTGTGTATATTTTTCTTCGAGCAGGTTCCAGGTTTGGAACCTAGAGTTGAGATCCTTCCATGAGGACCTTGTGATCCATCCATGGCACGGTGGACTGAGGTGATGAGATGACATGGGGGAGGTAGTGTCCCCACACCATACAATGATGATTTCTTCTACTGGCGGAGACGACAGGTCATTGCTCTTAATGAATAACCCTATGAAGGGATAGACTTCAAAGGGGATCCTGACATGCCATTACCACCAGGGACCACCTATGGGGACATAGGTATGTCAAATTTTTATAAATATATATATATTTTTTATTATTCTATAGGAAAACAAAAATATTGTTTTGATTATCTTTAAGTACTAATTGGACAAATTTGTGACATAGAAATAGGTCCACGACATTCATACAACATTCCACGACATTCCACGACATCGTCGGAGGCACCAGGGAGATGAGGTGGTGGGAGGAGAACCAAAGAGGATCCTTCAAAATGTGAAGGGAAACATGTCTTGTTTGATGTAAAGGATTCTGATGGTTCAGGTGGAGGATCTGTCGGAGTCTATGTAGTGACAGGTGGTAGGCATGCCTAGATAGGTGTAGATGTCATGGATTTTGTATTATCGATTGTATATGTGTATTGAGGGTGTTAGTCCCAATTTTGTACTATAAAAATAATATTTTTTTGAAATATATATAAAAACATGGTTCTTCGACTTTACTTATGTTACAATGTGTACGATGATGAGAATGTTTTCTTTTCTTTAGTTACGTGACAAATGCCAATCTAAAACAAAATTACCATATGCATCAGATACATAATTAGAACTCCTAGGTATGTGATGATAAGTAATAAAATCAAAATGTCATTCTAAAAGGTGTACCATAGAAATCATTGGAGTAACATAGGGCCACGCACATGGTAACTTTCATTCAACTGACATACTACTAATTAGGAATCCAGGTGAACCTCCAAAAAGTGAATACCATGCAAAATGTAATAGCGCAAAAGTTCTATAACTAGGCTATATTCGACCACATTATTCATGGATGGCCCTAGGCATACGCCACCTGAAGACACCAATAGACCCTTGGGTGAGTAAACAACCCAAGCGGTGGAATCCAAGTTCTATGTATGAAACTTGGCTTCATCTATAAATCCTAAGTAGACCAAAGACTCATTGACATCTTCCAAACAAAGGAAAACTTGATATGCAAGATGAAGACAAAAATAAATGGAAAAGATATATACACTAAATTGCTTTAGTATATGAAGTGTTACTCCCAATATTGGGGCTCAAGAGTAATATCTTTTCAGGGAGAGCCCATTCCTGGGATCAACCAACATGTTCGCATCATAATATTCTAATTCATAAGATCCTTTTTCCAATACGTGTCACACAATATAGGGACTGTGCCACATGGGTTTGAACTTGCCTACCCCCTAGTGGTTATTTGGATTGATCACATAAAAGGACCAAGTCACCCTCAGTCTAATACCGAGGACAAAAAAAATTAACTTATTGGACCTTGAAACATATTTTATTCGCTTCGATAGTCGTAGAAGCATCTCGACATTGCTCGTCAAGGCTCTCTAGATGTACGAGGCATCATTCGAGATTGGAAATGTCAGGTAGGAGCACAACTACCAATATAAGAGAAGGGATTTCACATTCAATAGGTAATATCGACTCCACATTGTGTACTAAATGGAAAGGAAAAAATCTGGTGGTAGTCTCGACCAAGGTTCAGTATGCCCAAAGTGTGGGATATAGCATGATATCCCAGTCAGATTTGCTCTAGCTAACAATTTTCTGTAAAATGGTCTTGAGAGACTTTCTTATGGCCTATACCTATCCATTTTCCCGGGGGTAGTAAGGGGAAGAATGACCATGCTTAAACTCTAGTTTATATTCTAGTTCTTCCATTATTTCATTTTGAAAGTGACGTCCATGATCAATGACAATGTCACTCAAGATTCTGAACCTAGGAATAATTTGATTGAATATGAAGAAGGAGACAATATTCCCATCATATTTAATTGTAGGCATGGCCTCGACCCACTTATTAAACTAGTCTATGACCACGATAATGTGTTGATGCCCCCCATCCAAAGTTGGGTTACAATCCACAATGTCCATCTGCCACTTGGTGAAGGGACCGACGACGATGAATGGATGCAGAGGGGTCAGATACGAGTGAATTTTACGACTGAACACCTGGTAGGGGTGACACTTATTAATTGCTTCAACGCAATCTTTAAATATAGACGACTAAAAATAGTCGACTCGAAAAATTCTTTGGGTTGTCACAAGCTCGTATAGATGACCACCATAAGCCCCACTGTGAAATTTTTTTAGAACTGACTTGGATTCTTCATCACTTAAACAACGACCCAATATATTGTTTATTCCTCGACGATACAGAGTGTCGAAGACGATAAGGTAATTCTTAGCTTGGTATCCTATACGTCGTCAGTCATCTTGCGAGAGATGTTAAGGGAACTTCAAAGTTTGAAGATAGAGAACAATGTCTCCATACCAGGGTTTGGATGACATGACAAGGAAAATGTGTTCATCCTAAAAAGAATCAACATGAATAACATCCTCATCCAATCGTGGGAAGTCGGATATTAACTCTGCAAAGACTAGTGATTTCTTGGATTTCGCAGAAGTGAAATCGAGATCAAATTCTTGTAAAATGAAAATCCATTTATTGTATTTTCCCCCGATGATATGCCTAGTAAGGAAGTATTAAAATGGATTGAAATAAAAAACCACAGTATTTTTGCAAAGCAATATATAATGGCGTAATCATTGGACTGTGTGAGTGACAACCAAAGATAGCTTTTCAACGTGTGAATTTTTGAGTTGAGGACTGACTAAGTTTCGACTAAAATAGTAAATGGCGTTCTGATGGAGCTCATCATCCTCCTGAACCAATACCATACCAATCCTCTCTTAGGATGTGGAGACATAAATAAACTAATATCTACTGTAGTCAGGAGACTTCAACAGAGACATTGATACCAATGATTTATTCAAATCATCGAAGGATTCTTGGGCTAACTCATCCCATATAAAAGGGGTTTCCTTCTTCAAAAGATGCATGAAACCATTAGTAATATTGTCATACTTTACTATAAACAAACGTAAAAATTTAGCTTTCCCCTGTAAACCTTGAAGCTATCAAATAGTGCGTAGGGGAGGCAATCGAAGTATTTCCTCAACCTTTAACAAATCTACCATGATCCCAGTCTCAGAGACTAAAAATCCTAGAAGACATCTAGACCTAATGAAAAATATGCATTTATGAGGGTTCAACTAGATGCAATAATGACAACATCTTTCAAAAACTAGCCGAAGGTGCTTAGGGTGATCCATTCTCTTACGAGAGTGAGAAGAAATATCAGCAAGATAAGCTTCGACTATATGCTTAAGATAATGGAATGAGAAGGTCATAGCATGTTGGAAGGTTTCTCTGGCATTTTTAAGGCCGAAAGGAATCTTTTGGTATTTGAAAGTAACCCAACGACAAACAAATTCCATCTTATGTTGATCCTCAGGTTTAATTTGAATTTGGTTATACCCTGAAAAATTTGTCCATGAAAGAAAAAAAATTTCTTCCCACACACTCGTCGAGGATATGATCGATGAATGGTGTCAGTAAGTTGTCCTTAGGAAAATATTTGTTCAGCTCATGAAAATCCATGCATACACAAATGGTTCCTTGTTTTGTATTCACAAGAACAAGATTGGATACCCATTCAATCAAAGGAATTGGGTAGATGAAGCCAACATTAAGCAGTTTCTCTACCTATGCCTTAATAGCAGGGGCCTTCCAGGGATTGACAACTCTAAGACATTGTCGAATAGGATTAGCATCCAGGTATGTTTTAGTATTATGTTATAAAATTTGAGGGTCAATTCCTGGCATCTCTACATATGAAGAAGCGAATACATCTCAGAATTCCTTGAAGATTTTGGTGTAGATCAATATTTCTTCTAGCAAACAATCTGGACCTATGTGTACATTTTCAATATTTCCATGGGTACGAGAGATATCAATTGTGATAGTAGGGAAGATACTTGCCATATTTCCTTTGGAATAAATTCTGTGTGTATCGAGAGGAACTACGACGTGACCAATTATCTCGCTCAGAGTAGATCTAAAGTCATCTTGTTAGATTCTAGCAAGCTCTGGGAGAAAATAAGAGCAATGATGCATATCATCCCAAGTTTTGTCAGAGCCATTCATGGCCTTGATGATAGCTTCATATGAGGTAAAATTCTCATCAAGGAAGTCATGTGAGCAAGACGGTGAAGTGGCCCACATGGGCTCAATAAAAATATCCTCCTCATCCATCTACAAGGTAATAGTATCTGGATCGACGAAATATTCAAGAACAACTTGATATGATATGACGCAACCCCTGCCTCGATGTCACGGCCGCTACCACCAGGACCTTCTCTCCCCTAGGCCCGAAGAACAACAAAGGTTCTTCAAATCCCTTATCGGGACCTTTCTGCATCCACAGAATATTCTCCTTACGGTCCCCCTTCCTTCTATCGGGTTCTCTTATCGGGAGATTCCTTATCGGGAAATCGGAACTTACGATGTCGTAAGTTACTTACCTCTCGCATCCCCAATTCCCGAACTCCGTTGGCACCTTCTACACCCTTTAGCCCCAGGCTAACTCTTTCGCATGTGACCTACTGGTCCCCGGGACCGTGTCCTTCCCCACTTATCGGGATTTCGGAGTTCACGAGGTTGAATGCCAAGAGCTCTTACTCCTGGAGTCTCCGATCCCCGATGCCTGATGCCACCTGTCCTCTCCTCAAGACAAGGTTCAATCCTCCGACACCTGTCCTCCACTGAAAGCTATGAATGTGGGGCTATCGCATTTCAGGACTTCATGAATCCTCCTTTCGTGAGCTTCTCATCACTGAGAACCCCGAAATGCCGAACCCCGACTCCTGTGGATCCTTCGACACGTGCCCTTTAGTTCGACGGCTCTGATCAACTCGGGAAATCGCGGATCGTGATTTCGTTGTGCTCAAGTTCCACGACACTGGAAACCCCGATTCCCCGAACACTAACTCGTCAGGATCTCTCTCCACGTGTCCTTCAGATCAATGGCCCTGATCAAATCACGGATCGCAATTTCTCAATGCATAAGTCACTTTTCACCAGGATCCCGATATCCCGATAGACAAAATGCCGACGGCACCTAATCTTTGGCCACCTGTCCCTGTAGATGGACGACTCAGCTTCATCCTAAGGATTTCGAGAACTTCGATGCCCGACCCCTTGTCCTCTTGGCTCGCGATTCTCAGATCGCCGATTTTCCGATGGGCAACCCCCCCTGTCGGTCCTCCTTGATGGCACTAGATGATTGCCACGTGTCCCTCAAATGGATGATCCTGATTACATCGGGATTTCGAGACTCCCCCTGTCCCGTTTCTAATGTCCTCGGGAATTCCGATTTCCCGATGCGTCAAACGCCGATGGCGCTTGATCATCTGACACCTGTCCCTCTGATGGACGGTCCAGATCTCGTCGCTGTTTCGAGACCTGAGTGGTCCCGATACTTGGTGCCTCAGATCCCCGAAGCGACTGATTCGCGTGACACGTGCCCCTCCTCAAACGGATGGCTCAGATTTACTCTCGGGATTTCGAAACCTTTGAAATCCCAGTTCTCTCGTCCTCAGGAACTCCGATTTCCCGATCTTCATCCGATTCTTGACACCTGTCCCTCCTATCGAACGGATGGCTCTGATTATATCGGGTTTTCACCTGGGATTTCCCCGATCTCATGTCCACGGGAATGTCGATTTCCTGATGTGCCAAACGCCGATGGCGCTGGATCCCCGCCACGTGTCCTTCCAACAGACAGTCCAAATCCCGTCGGGATTTTGTGACTTGCGTTGCTCGGATTCTTGTGACCTCGAGAATCCCAAATTCCCGAAGGCCGATATCCCGACTATTAATCTCTGTAAAGCTTCTGTCGATCTGACGGCTGTAGGTGATCTGGTCTGAGATCTGATGACTCAGGTCCCTTCTCCCGTGCGCTCCTCCTCTTGAGGTTAAACCGTGCGCTACTTCTTCCGATCCAACGGATGACGGGATTTCCTCTTGAGATCCAACGACTGTCGGGTCCTTCCTCCTGTACGCTCCTCCTGAGCTCCTCCTGGTTTCTTCTTCATTCCCAAAGGCTTGGACCTTCGCGTTTATTCTCCTCTTGTGAACCTTCAACTTGAGTCTCGCTGATACGTGTAAAAGCGCTGCCCTTCCTGAGCTTCTATCCTTTGAATCCTCACGGGATTCTTTGGCTCCTGCACTCTTGCAGAGTCTTCCTGCCCAAAGCACTATCTGTCCTGAGCTTTCACAAACACTCAGACCCCTTGTGGGGGATTTGATCCTTCTTCTCCCTCAGATGGAGAATATTAGTGCCTTCCTGGCTCCTTGCTCAAGCAACCTCTGTGCTGATTCTTTCTGGGTATTCAGTAACCCAATACAGGGCCCTCAGTGGACTCTGCTTCCTTCAGCTTCAGAACTCAAAGAGTTCCTGCCTCCTCGGCTATCTGCGCACCCTCTCAACGCCCTCCTGGAGGAGTATCTCTGCTATAGAACACCCTACAATTATATTTTCTCTTGAGCCCTTGCACCCTTCGCTCGACGTCCTCCAGACGGATCTTATTAGAATCCTCACAGAATGCTGGTCTTTCTGAACTCACAGCAGATTTCCTTCCACGGTGCACGCTCAATACTCTCTCGGTAGAGTTTCTACAGAAATTCTCAAAGGTTTTGTCTACAACAGTGTCTCAGCTACACTTCTTTGACTATTTAGGTGTTCAACAACCCCAAAGTCCTCCTTCTGTCTGAGTTGTTGACTTCAATGTTTGTGCTCTCAGATCGTCTCTGTCTGACTCCTCACGAGTTCAGAAGTGCATCCTCTGTGCACAGCTATCAGAACCTCAACGTTCTGTCACACCCTCTTGGTATGAAGCCTCAAAGACCCTCAACCTGAAATCAAACCAACTCCCTACAAATGCATGATAACAGCATACAATTACAGCATAAAGGAAAACACTCACCGACACACACATGAACATAATATTGCAGGAAAAACTGCTCTGTATTCATATATTAACAATTGGCAAATGCCTGTATATTTTACCATGGTGTTCCTGAGCTCTCCCTCACTCTTCAACTTCACCCATTCTCTCTTACAAAATGAGATCTCAGATCTCTTTTACATGAGACGGCTCAATCGAGCACTTCCCTCCAGGATTTACCTACTCTAATTAATTACAATCAATCGATGTCTAGTCTGCTATTCAGAACTAGATCTCAGCCGATCTACAATAAATGCCTATCTTATCTACATCCTGCGCAAAGGCATGGCATTCATGGCTCACCAGCCTAAGGCATTAATTTACATTGAATTCAAATTCAAAATGAGGCTGCGCCTCCCTTTCAGCCCTGCATGAGTGCGCGCTGATGTGGCTGATTGGCTGGCATGGAGAGATGCTCCTGCATCATGATATCTATGTTTTCAATAGTGGCATGGCCATTCCATCATGTGAATGACCTTCACAAGATGTATTTGAGGAAGGTGGGGTCCAAGGATCATTAAAATAGGAAGTGAGGAAAGGAACACACCTCTCTGACGAAATGGGCCTACTGGACATGGTGTAGATATGGTAAACCGACGCCATGAATTCGAAGGTACCCATAAGGGATGAATACATTTCAACACTAATATTCTCAGTTTTTGGATGAGAATTATTGACCATGGGGATCGAAGGTCCAACAGATGCACTGGGAATAGCATACGCAAAGGATAACTGATCGATCATCATGATATTATCATCATGAGGAAAACAAAGAGTACGAAAGAGAGGTGATACTATGGAAGTCATAGCATAAGTCCAATTGTGTCCTAGTAACAAGTTATAATATATGGGTGCATCAACCATCTCGACATCCACCTCTACCATTTTCCCACCTAACTGGACTAGAAAGGCAGGAATAATATTGTGAGGGCAGAAGTAAGGACTGTCAAAATAATTCAACATGGTAGGAGAATGAGAGATATTCAAAGAGTCGAGGGCTTTCCAATAGACCAGGGACATCACACATGTTGCAACACCTTCATCAACAACAGTACACTTGATGGTATACTTTGAGTAATCCACATGGATTTGGAATGCCACATGGTAAGTAAAGTGAGGCTTCACTTGTGATGTCAAACTTGATAACTTTTGAGCCACTATGATCTATAGCTCCTAATGCAGATAGAAAGGAATTCCTCTGTGAACGACACGTATGGAGTACCTCCAGAGATGACATCTCACAAGGGGTTTGACCTAGGTCCTCAATAATAGAGTAATTATGGGTGGCTCTAGCATTAGGATTGTGGGTAGAGTGCTTGAGTACTCCTTTTGGAATATGAGGCGATGGATCTGGTTTTTTGATCTACAAGGGCATCTATAGAGGAGGAGAAAACTCTATACCAGGTATAGTTTGTGGAGAATTGTAACCGCGATATCGGGTGGATACATTAACCTCCGATTTGACCATATTGATGACAAAACAGTCACCATCTTGTGCCAGTGTGTTTTGACTCCCACTCACCACATTTCCAGCATTTGAGGAGATCGAAGACATGTGCTAGTTATATAGGAAAGGATTCATCAAAATGACGGGCGATAGAGATAAGAGCCTCGCAAATTCCACAAGTTTGGGGCATAAATGAGTAAGGTGATCATCTGTACAAATATTATAGGGAAAATTCACCTTACACCTTTCTCTCTTTCTCTCACTAACATTATTATTCATCTTCTCATTATTACCATTGTCCTTGGGTTTATTATTCTTCCCACCGTCATGATTATTATTACGTCCTTTCCTCTTATTCCCACCTGGTCATTGGTTACCATTTGGGTCGATTGACAATTGCATGGAATGTACATCCACCGACTGAGTGGGATTGGAAGACACAGATGAATTTGGCCCTCTTGCAAACTGGTTTAAAGACAAATCTTTCAAATGGCTTGTCACCGAGTCTACGGATTTCACATTGGCAGAGCCCACAATGCCATCAACATGAGGCCCGTGCTTTTGTCTAGGTTCATAGTTTGACCTCAGTGTGTTAGGAAGAATATCTTATAACATCCTAGACTGAGAATATATAAGGTCTAGTTTCTAGGCTTTGAAAATCTCTTCTTCCTCAGATGTAACCCCGAATGTAGCAATGTCCTTCGAAATAGGAGGTTGTAGAGATTTCAGGAACCACTATAATAGGAATTTTGGGGGTATGAAGGTCTTTATCAGCCTCTTCCATCTATGCCACTCCTGGATGTGATCCAAGATATGAGTATCTTTGTCTTGGTGTAAGGTTGACAAAATTGCTAGGTCAACATCATAACAAACTGGTAATTGGAAGTGGTTAAGGAAGACTAAAACCATTGACTAAATCTCTCATATGCCCCCCTAGGTAGCTTGATATACCATTTCATGGAAACCCCCGTGAGGGTGCATTGAAACAATCTTAACCAAATGGAATCGTCATTAATGGAATTTGAAGAGCACCATAGGTTAAAGGTGGTGACGTGATCACTGGGATCCTCGTCATTCTTTCCTTAGAATTTTGGAATATCTAAAGGAAGCTTGGTGGGAATGGGGGGCCATGTAGGATCATAAAAAACAGGGTCATTCATCAACTTAGATAAGTATGGAAGATTGAGCATGGCTAGAAAATGGAGACGAGGTTGTGACATCTATCCCCAAGCTCCTTGGAAAGACTGTGGTTAGGGAATTGCAGCCCATCTAGGGTTTTGGTAAGCACCATGGTCCTATCTGGGATTGTAATACCTTCCTCTAGGATTATTCATAAGGGGTTGGTTGGGAATCATTCCATTAGGAATGTTCTGATGAGGGTTATAAAGCTTACCCCTAGTCGGAGTGTACCTAGGTTGGGGGTTTCCCAAGGTGTGAAAATAACCTCCTTTGGGTGTGAATTCGGAGGATAAAGGTGGATTCATCATGCCAAATATGTTGGTCAGAATTGGCACAGAGGATGTGGTTGTAAATGACGGACCATGAGGAATATCTTATCCACCAGGTTGGTTAATCCATCCATAAGTAACGAGATTAGACTAGGGGTTAAAAGAAGGAATGCCTCCCATGGTAGGAGTCATTTCAGGAACCTGAGTGCCACCAAACAAGGATGGAGTATAATTAGAATTTGTTCCCCCAATTCAAATTCTACCATTAGGGCTAGTGGTTGGGATGGATTTTGAGAATTACGAACTAAAATTTTCCATACCATAGGAAAAGGGACTAGAGGCCACAGGGATTTACTGAACATTATAGCCCAGTGAATGACCAAGAGACCCAAATAGGTTGGTGGAAATAGGTTGCATGATCAATATTGGAAGGGAAATGGTGATGATAGGTGCCCCTGACACTACAACCATTGTGGTTGAAGGAGTCAAAGGGGTACCATTAACTATAGTAGGTGTGGGAGTTCAAGGGCTCCCAGTATATTGATGAATCAGTTCAATACTCATCCTTGAAAAACCACAAGTCTAATAAGTGGAGGTGTGTGTACCACATTTAATAACTCTACACCTTTTAGAAGGAAAAGACTCAAAATGAAGTGGTAACTGTAACAAGCGGCGAAACCTGGAGGGAAGTTGTTCTGGCTCCACTATGATTCAAGATTCAAGATATAAAAAACAAATCATAAAGCCAACTAGTAATCAAATAGCACACCAAAAATAATCAAATGACCAATATGCACACAAACAGGATAAAGTGGTTGAAAGGGACCTTCCTCTCTAAAGTAGGTATTCCTCACCCAAGAGGGGCCTGAGACTCTGCTGCTAAAGATTGGAGGAAACATAATGAGTTATAAGGGCCCTCATGGGCTTAACAACCAATTAGTTAGATCTTCCCAGATAGGTAATCCTTCATAAAGGTTCTGTGTTGTCCTACACTTATCTAACCTAGGGTACCTGAAGAATAAACCCTGCAAGTAACCTATGTGGTACCTAATTCAAGAAACTAATCAACCACGGTATAACCAATGCACATGCGAACAGTCATAAGTCAGGTCCACCATATGGGAAGAGTAGCAAAGCCTGAAACCTTGAAAGCACCACCTCTCACGGAGGTAAGGGCACTAGTAAGATCCCCATATATGAATAGATCCCCAGAAATATCTTTGACGCTAAGAATGTTTCAGGGGGATATCCCTTCAACCTACCTCACACGACATCGTGCTTAACTTCGGCATAAGAAAAGCTTCCTGATATTACCGATTATACAATGGATTTCTCCACTCCCATAGTCAGAATGTTGATTTAATATACTTGGATAAGTTTATTCACAAAATCCTATTCCAAGGCACTAAATTGTAAGATAGTTTGTGCACCCTAGAAAATAAAATCGTTACTAATCAATTTTATATTATAACATTAATTTTAGTGTTCGTTCTTACTTAAAAAGGTGTAGTCGTGAAACTAGTGATGTTATGAATCAACAAGTAAATAAATGAATATGAATACAATGCAAAGTACTAACTTCAATTTCCAATAAATGATATGCTTCTCAAAAATGAAATTTTCAATTCAATTCTGCAATTATAAATAAAATGCAATATTTATTTACATGCAATTAGATAAATGACAAAGACTTAATAGATCAAAATACCAATCAATGTAAAATGCCTAATATTTTTGTATTTTCAATATAAGAGAATTAAAATGCAAGGAATGAACAATAGCTTGATATAAAAACTCTATTGTGTATAGAGAGAGACAACGCAAGTAGAATATCAAGGAGAAAAAAATCTCGCCCAAGGTGTAAGGAAAATCAAAATGAAAAGATGATGAGAGAAGCATTGCCCAAAAATTCAACCAAAGACAGGGTTCTTGTCATTCCACGGACACTTAACAGTCACTACAAAAACCCAAGAATACTCAACAATCATCAAAACCTACCCAACAACCACCAAACCCAGTGATACAAAGGTTGATTTATGTGATTGTTCAAGGGAAAAGTGTGTATCTATGCAACTTGTAGAAGTACACCACAAGTATGTACACGTATGTAAAGAAAAACACCGTGTATATGTGTCAAAACATAGCTAGGCGAAGGAGAAGGTTGAAAAACTCAGACTCGGAATGAATAGAGTATGTCAAGCAATCACATGACAAGAAACTCAATATCAACAAGAGCAATCTAAGGAGAAAAACACTCCAAACCTAGAAAAAGAAGATTATTTCCCTAGTATGGTGGCCAATTCTGTTACAGGGAAAATCTCTCTATGGCTAGGGGTAAACCACAATAGACGGAAATGACTATAGAAATCAACTCTAATCTCAAGTATGTTACATAAAAAAATATGCTAACAAGACAAGATAAGAGATGTACCTCATCTAGATGTTCGATGAAGTACATCGTTGAGCACTTAACCCATAGCAATATACCTACAAATAGTCCTCAAAAACCAAGCAATGCAAGCATATGGTGATAATATATAATGCTAACACATTCAATAGAATAATCCATCAACATTCATAACAAATACGCCCATGGAATAACAATTCAAATATTTCTAAGATATTAATTGGATGAGAAAAGAGTATTTCTATTAAGATATAATCAATATAAGTGAATGAGCTACAAACTTCTGTGTCGGCACGGTTCGGAGCCAAGAAGCTAAGTTGTTTCCAGCGGGGCCTCGATCACTTCAATCCTCCATGAAAGGAAACCTCATATAGGAGAGATGATGAAGTTCTCAATGAACAAGGGAAGATCTTGGGGGTTGAAGAATGTGTTCAAACTTAAAGGAAAAAGGGATGCAGACTCAATGTGAAGTGAAAAATTTCTCCAGAGTAACTTTTCTCTCAATGTTGAATTCTTTCTCTTCTTTTCCATAGCTTAGATTTGGCCCATTTATAGCCTTCAAGTGGAACTGAATGGTCAAGTCAGAGCATTTCCAGAATATGGAAGGCCAAGTATCATGGATATCGTGACTTGACATGGAAACTCAAAACAATTTTTTATTTTGGGCACATTTACTGATGTATGCGGGTTGTAGTGGTGCAAACTGCATATATGCATGTTGTAATATAAGCAGGGCGTGTACATGTTGAAAAATAATGTTTTTAGCTCTGGGATTTGCAAAAATGGACTTCAAGTTTGCACATGGAAATGGAAACAATCATTTTGTGCAAGGTTGCATAGGGTGAGGAAAGTCTTGCTATAACAATGTGGACCCATGTGGACCTAGGATATTTTTGTGGAACCAATTTCTAGGTGGACCCAGGTTGATGATGTTGGCATATAAGTTATGGTGAATCTAGTTTTGATGATGTTTATGTATCAATTGTGGTGTATCAAATTATGATGATGAATTATATATCAGTTGTGGTGGATCTAGTTTTTTATGATGATTATGTATTAGTTATGGTGTATCCAGTTTTGATGATGAATATGTATTAGTATTAGTGACATATTTATTATCAGTGAGAGTGATGGGTTTATTATCTGTGACATTGACAGGTTGATTATCAGTGATAGTGACAAGTTGATTATTAGTGATAGTTTCAGTGACAGGTTGAGTCTCCATTTATATTTCAGGGAGGAAGGAAGGGGGTGATGAAAGGGTGTTGGAGCCTCCTTCTAGTTGGAGATGGAGAATCTAGGGAGTTAGATCTTCCTTCATGTTGGAGCCTGTAAACTAAGGGGTTGGATCCTCCTTCTAGTCATAATTGGAGAATCTAGGGATTTGTATCTTTCTTTAGGTTGGAGCCTATAAACAAGGGGGTAGGAGACTCCTTTTAGTTGGTTCTAGAGAATATTGGAATTTGGTGCTTCTTGAAGAAAATGTAATATATATATATATATATATATATATATATTAAAAAGCATCTTGTATTTTTCTTCCATTTGGATTTCCACGTAAAATTCTTGTGTACTGCATCTGTGGTTTTATGTTTATGATATGATAAATACAATCATAAGTGAATGGGATTGTTGATAATTTGATGTTTACATGTTGTGAATAAAAATGGTAAAAATTTCTCAATATTGATTCACCACCCCCTCTTAGTATTGGGGAATATTACAACAATTGGTATCAGAGAAGGTCCTTCAGAAATAGTCTAACCACTGGAAGGTAGATCATGGAGTACACAGATAATGGAATGCAAAGGTTTGATGTTCATAAATATGAGATGTGGAACAAAAGGATGAGAATAGTTTTGGAGGCACAGGGGTATGATGTTTGGTACTCTATTGTGACAGGATATGTCACTTCAAAGAAACCTCCAAGCATTGCAACCAAGAAGGAATTAAAAAGGAACAACAAAATAGTAGTGGATTCCATCCTAGATGGCTTACTTGATTCAGCAAAATTCAAAGTGGGAAAAATTTCATCATCCAAAAATATTTGGGATAATCTACATAATCTCTACTATAAGGAATGTCCTCTTATCACAAAGCCAGATCATGTTCATCAAGATAAATATGTTGAGACAAGACAAAAATAAGGAAGATCATCATGTCAAACATATTTAGAAGAAGAAGCATAAGAAGGTGAAGTAGATCTTGAGGAAGAACTAACATGTTCCTGAAGTGAGATAAAAGGATAAAGGAAGAAAAACAAGTCCCTCAATGAAGAATTAATCAAGCTAAATGAAAATTTTGAAGAAGTCCGGTAGATTATAATAAATCTAAAGGTTCAACTAGAATAAGCCAAAGTGATTGAAGAAACACTCAAAAATCAATTGGAAGAAAAACAATGTTTGGAAGATTAAATAGTATCACTAAGAAAGGAAGCAGAGAAGAAATAAGAGACTTTGAAAAGTCATCTTAAGGAAATATATGAGGACTTAAACAAACTTGAATAATAATTTAGTCAACAAGAAAGAAGACTTGAATAAGAAATCACCTCCTTGAAAACCCAACTTGAATAAGAAAAGAGAACAAAAGAAGTAATGAAGACCCAGATGATGAATAAAGAATAAGATTGTGATAAGCTAGAAGAATAAGTTGTCTCATTGAGGGTTGAAGTTGACAATATCAACAAGAAATTGAAGATCTCTCAAGTACTAGAATATATTAGCAGTTGTCAAAGATCACCATTCGATAAAATAGTTATTGGATAATTAGGTTATTCCTCATGCAAAGAAGATGCAAATTCCAATCCTAGAAAGAGCATTGAAGAGAGAGGAATATCCACTCAACAAGTAAATAAAGTTGAAAAGAATTGTTCCAAGTTTCCAGAAAGGAATAATGAAGAGAAATTCAAGAATTATACAAGTATTCTCAAAGGAAGGGATCATGATCAACAAGAGTCAAAGAGGAATGAATGAAGAAGAGGTATATCCCCAAGAATAACTTATACCTCCAAGTATCAAAGAAGATTCAATTATTGTGAAGAAAACAAGATAAGAAAAGATTATGATCAGTTAAGACTTGAATTCAGAAGGACTAGATCACAAAGAGGATCATTGGATTCCATGTGTCAAATTTGATTTCCTAGTTATTGTTTTACTTGTAATAACTTTGGACATAAGGCTAAAAATTGCAGATCAAATGGAAGAAATGTTCAAGAAAGCGATGTTTATGTGGCTCCCTACATTGTAGAATGTTACAAATTCCATAACCATGGACACATAGTGCATGATTGTAGAAGCATGGTGAATTATTTCATGAAGGACAACATTGATATTAGATACAATAAGGTTTGGAGAAGAAAGAAAAAACAAGAAGCGCAGGTGAATGAATAAATCCTAGAGATAGTGCTCACAAGATTTACAGAATTATGTGATCGTAACAAATCTATAGGAAAATAGGAAGATGTCAGAATTCATACTGATGGTCATGTAATAGAGCAGGTCTATACATTATTCTTAGCAATCCATATTGTATAATCCCATTAAATGTGAATGTTGAAGAGGGGGAGTGTAAGCAACAACTATTAAAAATTAGAGAACTATTGTTTGAGCAGTCTGAATTTTGTGTTGCATATGTTTGGAAATAAATATTTAGAGTGGTTTGATCGAATAGGTGCATAATTTATCATGGCATACTCGTTGATTGAGGAACAATTTTTGAACACATCACCCTGTAGAGTTGTAGAATTTGATTTGAAGACAGAGTAGACTAGTGAGAAGCAATAGATTCAAAGAAGATCTCAGAACAATGAAGTATAAAATTAGTCAACATTATGTATAGTTGAGTATCAGATTCATGGAAAGTTTGTGACATATGAATATAGATGAATTCATGAGATGTTTTCCAGGTCTAGATGATAATACTTAACATGAATCAGAGAAGATACATGATATATTGAACCAACTAGTCATAGGAAGGCAAGTCATGGGAGGCACAACCAAAACATGGGGAGATAAACCCTCAGGAGAAGTTATATTTTCAAGGGAAAATTTTTGAATGATTATTTCATTAATGTCAGCTTAGTGAATAAATGAAAATCCATGAAGAATAACAGTCAAGTGATGAAGCAAATTTTACATGAACACTTTTAATATATGTTAGTGGATTACAATAATAGGAAGTACCAATAGAAAAGAAGCCTCAGAAGATAAGAAAGGAAGAATATACAAGAATCCCCACATTGATCTACACAACATTTTTCAAAGAATATAGGCGGGGAGAAATTGTCAGGGAGAGTTACCTTTTCCATTGATGGCAAAGGCAGAGAGAAAGAACAAAAGTAGCAGAGAAAGTTCAGAAGCATGAAGACAAGGGGAGCAGTGGTCACAAGGGGAGTACGAGTCTTTCCATCAATGGAAAAGGGGAAGATTGTTGGAAAATTTGTTTTCATTGATTTTAACCATAGAAGAATCCTCGAAGCAAGTTTCGAAGCCTCTATAAGTGATGGGTGTATTTGATGAAGTCTCCAAAGTGGTCCCCTAATGTAAATATGGTTAAGTGGTTAAGAATACATAGAGGTGTTGTGATGAATCCAACATTTTATTGAATAAAAATATTTTGAAGGACATGGCAAATGCATGTAAAACATCCATTGATTGATATTCCTCGTCAGCCCGTCTCCAATGGTAGCTAGTGTTATCACTGAGAGTCACCCTCTGAATGCAAGAGGATAATCCCAGTACCCATCAAAATAAAGTAAAAGGATTAAAATGGTTTGAGAAGGTGGATTAGTGAGAATGTAGAGAGAGGAAAAGATAATAGAAGTAGATGCAAATCAATTGGGGACCATTGGGATATGGAGTCATAACTATCGTGGATAAGGAAGGAATTTAAAATTCCTATAAAAAAAAAGGATTAATGTGGTGATGAGGAGAAGAAGAAATAAAATGTATGGTGAACCATGAAATATGGGCATGATAGCAACAAATCCTCCATCACTTCAAGGATCCATAAATCAAAGAGATTACACCGAGACAATGAGAAAAACAGAGAAAATATGATGAACCATGAAAGATAGGCATGATAGCAACAGAACCTCCATCGCCTCAGGGATACATAAATTAGAGAGATTACATTCAGACCAGAAGGAAAACAAATAAAATCTTACAAACCATGAAAGATGGGCATTATAGAAATAAAAAAATTCATCGCCTCAGGAATCCATAAATCAGAGAGATTACATTCAAACAATAAGGAAAACAAAGAAAATCTTATGAACCATGAAATATGGGGATGATAGCAACATAAACTCCATCGGCTCAGGAATCCATAAATAAAAGAGATTATATTCAGAAACGATGGAAAAAAATAGCATGTAAACTAAGAAAATGGTCTGATAAAAATGATTCAAAGGAATCTTCAATAACACATATTTACAATCCAAGCCCTCAAGAATACAAACTAAAAATTTATATATCCTTTCTCCTGAAACTCACTCAGATCTCCATCCTATGAAGAACACCCCCATTTTTTTACAAATATAAACTAATCTATTTATATCACATCAACCCATAACTGCCAGGAGTGTGATCTGGCAATATCATTCAATGCTTTAGTCTTTGCATTCTTTTATCATATTGTGCGTGTATTCCTCTATCAAACGCAAACTCAGATCAGAATGGGCCTTTCTTCCCTTTGTGGTACCATGGGATGAAAGTCTATTCCTCTCGGACATGGCTTTTATTACTTCAATCTATGGACAGAGCTAAGGTTTCATCCACCACTCCTTTTTCATTAACTGATCTCTCATCAGGATCAAGATGAGGCTCAACACCTAGGGGGTGCCACATGTTTCTCTTGTATTTGACGCTATATAAGAACGTGATTGTGGGGATTTCAAAGGAGGTTTGGATCCACACCTCTTTTGAGCCCGTAATGCACCACCTTTTTCCACATAGCTATTTTTTCATACCATGGTTTTGATTTTGGGACCGCTCAATAATTTTAACGCTCGAGCAAGTTGTGTCCCTACAATGAATCGTGGTCATCGATATAGTTGTGATATGTGATTTGGGAAAGCCCCACTTTTGTTGCCACACGCCGCTCTTGGATGGACCCTGCTTCCTCCTGCTGAGATCAACAACTCACAGTTACTTCGGGAGTTCGGGCTCCGGGCCTTTCCAATGTATAGCTCTTTCAATCCTCTTAAGTGTCAAATTCCTAAAATGTGAAATCTGGTGACACGTTGCCTCTTTGTCTTGACGACCATGATTCACTTCGGGAGTTCGGTCTTCGGGCCTTCTCTTCTACTTTATTGTGCAGTCCTCCGAAGTGCCAAATTCTTGAAGTGAGAGATATGGTGATGCTTGGCCTTTTGATTTGGACGACCAATATTTACTTCAGAAGTTCGGTCTTCGAGCCTTTTTCTCCTCCTTTCTTGTGCAATTCTCCACAGTGTTGAATTCTCGAAGTGAGATATTTGGTGATGCGTGGCCTCTTGTTATGGACGATCGATATGTACTTCGAGACCTTTTAGGACTTTGGGGCTTTTGGTGATAATACTTCCAAGATCAACAATCCTTGTTGGTTTGAGATCAATGGTCCACAATTATTTTAGGAGCTCGGGCTTCGACTCTTCAGTACTTTTCAATGCACAGCCCTTAAAATCCTCCTAAGTGCTGAATTCCCAAAGTGAGAGATCTTCCTCCACGTGTCCTCTAGATTTGGACGACAGAGATTTACTTCGGGAGTTTAGGATTTAGGCCTTCTCTTCTTCTTTCTTTCACAATCCTCCGAAGTGATGAATTCCCAAAGTGTGAGATCTGTCGATGTGTGTCCTCATCCTTCAATGGCTCAGATTTACTTCAGGAATTTGGATCCTCTGCCAAGTCATTAATCCTTGGGTGACTTTGAAATCCTAACCGCCCGAGAGCCGCTGATCTAATTTTCTTATGGTATCTCCACTAATGAAAATAAAACCTTCTTGTTGGTGATTCAATCCTAGAATAGACTTCTCTGAATGTTGTGCTTTGTGCTCAAGGCTGCTATCTACATAGACCATGGACTTGGTCATCCTATAACCTTTTGACAGTTATATGTGATAACAGGCCGCACACCATGTGGTTCCTCACGGTTGAGGAGTTATGACCTCTTAAAGATGAATCCTTGAAGTATGGTAAAGAATCCCTATAGCTAAGGTCAAGAAGTTATAAGTTGGCCCTACAGTCAAGTAAAGGAGAAAAGGTTGTTGCAAATAAGAATTTTCAATTCGGCCCTAAAGTCAAGTAAAGGAGGTACTTGGAAAAGTATAAATACAAATTAAGAACCTCTCATTTTCACCATTCATTTTTTTGATCTCTTAGGAAAAGATTAGCAGTGAACAAGGATGATTTTATGGGCTTAATTTCTCTCATGGGCTAATTTTCCATGGTTTTCTCCAAAAATAAATTATCCATTGTAAAAATGATTCTACCAAATTCTATAGGATAAAATTATCTTACCTTAAAAATCACCAAAAGTTTATAAAAACTATATAAAATCCTTAGAAATTTGAATATTTTTATAAAAATATCACCAAACATTTAATAGCTGGCATATGAAGGATTATTAATACTTGCCAAGATTTCTACATTTAAAAATAAATTTCCATCCTTAAAATCACCCCTGGTAGCGAATGTGAGAGGGAAGATGAAGTGAAGAAGGGAAAACTTATAAGGGAAGATGAAGTTTTGTGATGCTGTATTATAAGGTATGTTATTTAAAGGTAATATTTCCATTTTATCTATAACATTTTTTATAGAATGATTCATATAGTGAAAAATGGATTTTGATGAGAAGACATATTAGGGTACCTGTGGTATTAATTTAAACATCTGAGTCATTTTACTTTTGGAGATGAACTCTATGGAAGATAGGGTTTTTTACTAGTCCTGTAACTAATCTCAAATAGGTGTTCTTGGTAATACCATCATAACATCTTCATAGAGGATCCAAATTCCATGATACAAATTTAATTGGAAATAATACATAATTTAGTATGTTTTGTATGAGTTTCATAATACGATATCAAATATTGAGTGTGTGGCATGTTGTCCAATTGTGCTCTCCAGAATAGAAAAAATTTCAAGATGGTATACCATTTTCTATGTATCTCTTTTTTAGTGAGGAATCAAGGAGAGAAACTTGGAGGAATTTTAGAGAAGATATCAAATAATATTGGGGACAAGTTTCATACCTTGATTCATTACAGGTACAAGTTAGAGTTGTTGGAAGTGAGGGTTTCTGACTGATCCAAATACACTAGTTCCAAACAAGTGTTCGAGATAAAACAATTATGTATGAAGTTTGATAGGTCCAAAATGAATTCCACTTGTTGCATCAGAAGGATAACATATCCTAATATTGTAGTTCCATGTATCATAATAATAAATGGATAATTGTGCTTGTTGTGAATCTTATAAGTTTGCATATTTGAGGTACAGTTCTGATCATCTTTGTATGCATATTTAAGAAGTAATGTTTGGGTTTGTATGTGGATCCATGTGGAACTACAATATTTGTGTGGAACTAGGTTGATGATGTTGATATATAATTTGTGGTGGATCTAGTTTTGATGGCGTTGATGTATTGGTTATGGTGTATCAAGTTTTTATGATGATGATATATCAATTGTAGTGGATATGGTTTTTCTATGATGATGATGTATCAATTATGGTGTATCCAATTTTTATTATGATGAGTATGTATTAGTATTAGTGAGTGGTTGATTATCAATGAGTGACAGGTTTATTATCAGTGACAGTGATTGGTTGATTATCAGTGACAATGATAGGTTGATTTTCAGTGATAGGTTGAGTCTCTATTTCTATTTTAGGGAGGAAGGAAAGGGAAAGTAAATGGGGTTGGAGCATCTTTCCAGTTAGAGCTAGAGAATCAAGGTAGTTGGATCTTCCTTCAAGTTGGAGCCTCCTTCTATTTGGAGATGGAGAATATAGGAAGTTGTATCTTCCTTTAGGTTGGATCCTATAAAAAGGGGGGGTTGGAGCCTCCTTTCAGACGTTATTGGAGAATATTGGAATTTAGTGCTTCCTATGAATGTAATATTCAAGATATATATTAAAAATCATTCTGTGGTTTTCTCCCATTTTGATTTCCATGTAAACTTCTTGTGTACTCTGCATCTGTGGTTATATGTTTATGATATGTTAAATGAAATGATAATTGAATGGAATTGTTTATAACATAATGTTTACATGTTGTGATTAAAAAAAGTAAAAAGTTCTCAATACTGATTCATCCCCCCTTTCAGTATTGGTCAATATTCCAACACTTGATAGGAATATTATCCAAGGTGATCACCATGTCCTTGGTCATCCTATCACACTTCACATTTATGACATAAAAATAATAAAGGTCATTATATGTCCTAGTTATCTTCAATCCAAAATTTTCCATGACTACTTTAGGGATGAGGTTATGTGATTCTCCATAATCAAGCATACAGTTGTGTAGCATTTTATCATGAATATTCAATGTTACATAGAAAGATGCAACAAATTCTTATTTGTCATGTATATGAGGGATAAAAACTATGGTGGGGACTCATATTGTACATTTAAGGTATGATGAGGGCTTGTTGATCCCTTCCCCTATAGGGATTTCTCAATTTGTTTATGATATGAAGGATTCTTATCCAATTCCACCAATGGTACATGGATATTGATTTTGGACAATTGTTTTTCAATGTTAAAAGGTGGAACTAATTCCTCAAATTATTTAATTGATTTCTTTCTCTTTGAAGGTTACAAAACCTCCTTGGCATTAGGGATATAAAAAATTATTTGGCTTTATATTTGAGTTGGCTTGGGATAGGATTCTTAGGATGAGGTTGAATGTATTGAATAAATTCATTTTTCCTAGGCCTAGGATCATACGTATTGTGAATTTCATCCTGTAATGAATCAATAAACATTATGTATTGGACAAAGGACAAATCCTCTTGGTTTGGATCACTCTAAGGATTTTATTTCCTAGGATTTAGAGAATATCCATAATCAGTTTGTGTATGATGCATGACATTATTTTCCTCCTGGAGCAGGTGTACCTCTTCTATGTATTCAACATATATTCCTCATTCATGACTTGCTCAACAAGGTTTTTTTTATTGTTGTTATTTACAATGGATTGGATGGGTTGTTCCTTATTTATTCTTTCCATCCTCATTAGTTGAGGATGAAAAGGATTTGTGAATTGACTAGGATTTCTCATTCCCCCTACTTCAGGATATTTATTTGCACTGTTATTTTCCATCTCAAATCTTGGCATCTTATTTGTTAAGTTCATGATTAGTCTAGACATGTCATCCATCCTAGCTTCTTGGGAATCTTTATTTAGATCATAGGAACCACAATATTCTCTATTATTTTTCTCTTATAATTTATCCTTATTTATATTTATTTTATCTAATGCAATAATGTTCCCTTCAATGTCTAGTGCATCATCCTACATTATAAGAAGATTTGGTGGTTTTCTTTCCCTCAACACCATGGAAAAGTCAACATCGAAATCCCCAATGTATGTAACTTTGGTTGTTGGATCTGAAGGATTTATGTCTCTAGGTATATTGTTATATAACTTGTTAAATATTCTATTCAAATCAATAACATGCTTATTAGCTCTCTTCTTGAGTGAACTTGTTGGCCCTTGACCAATTTTTGAGGATCCTTGGTCATGTTTGACCTACTTTTGGGACTTCGAAAGGCTGTCGAAGGCAGATCACAAGTCGAAGCGGAGATCGTGGAATCTCAACCCCTTTTTAGGTATTTTTGGGTTTTGGGCTATGTAGCAGGTATGGGAATGTCAAAAAATGGGTTTACCCATGTTTAGGTCCTTTTTGTAATACATAAATACAAGTCTAGGTGAGGTAAGAAAGGGAGAAGGTCTTTTGGTACCTTGCTAAGTGCTTAGTGCTAAGTGATAAGTGCAATTGTGGATTGTAGATGCTTTGTGCATACTGTCTAAGACTTGTAGAGCTAAGTTAAAGTGATTGTAAGAGATTGGGTAGAAGCTTTGTGTTGTAACATAGCTCAGGGAAGGAGGATCTGGCGAGGGGCACACAGATCTCTTGTCCTATGCAGAGTAGAATCTTCTGGCTCTGTGCATGTAGAATATTGACAAAAGATAATAAAGAATAAGAAGATTTGGTGGACGTATCCCCAGGCTGGGGGTGAACCACGTATATCCTGTGTTGTGGTTTCTTTGGGCTTTATGGTTGTTCTTTTGTTTATGTGATTAAATTCTTAGTACACTGATATATGCTTGAAAGAATTTAATATGATATCTTAGTACTGAATAATTTGAATGAATCCTAGATCTAATCTATGTTGAAGTGATTAGTGCTTGGGTATATCGGATCTGTGTAAATACTGTGATGCTCTATGATTAGGGTTTTTATTGCGGAGTAGATACTGATTAAATACTGATGAACTATAATTGCTAAGTGCTTTGTAAAGGTGTTGTAATCATAGATAGGTGTCTCAGCTAAGGTTGCAGACATCTGAGTCATGCAACCACCCCTGCCTCTACCTCAGGTTAGACTCCATCTGCTTCACAAGTTTTGTTGAAAGGGATGGTAGTTAGGGTTTTGTTGGTGCACTATTGAGCATTGAACCCTAGGTCTGCCCCTGTACCAACAAATGGTTCCGCTGCCAGGACTCGAAACTGTGATTGCTGGGAAATGAAGAAAAGAAAGTTGTGTGCATAGATATGTTAGTGCGCAGTAGTCTACTTGACTTGTGAAGCTCTGTGCTAAGAAAAAAAGTTAGATATGAAGAAAAGGGGTAAGATATTAAAACTTTGTGCTCTGATAAAGGTAAGAACAGTGAAATTTTTTGATTGAAAAGGTAAGATAAGTGGAAATGTTTGTTTCAAAACAATGGATCTAGGTATGTTTGATAAATTTTGGCTTAGTTTGAAAAATAGGGCACAGATAGATGAAAGAAGATTTGATATGAGTAGATTTGATATAAATGATGAAAGATATGTTATTCCTATGCATAGAAAGAATGTTTGGACTAACAAATGGATGCAGGAACCTAGAAATAGTTTTTTGCAAGATAACTACTATGATCCTAGTGCGCAATAAAGGAAAGTTTGGGGATCATTTCAAAGAAAGAGAGGATTAACCCTTTGTTATAATTGTAGAAGACCAGGACATATTACTAAGGAATGCCCTGGTAAAAGACCTAGTTGTATTTCTATTCAAGATATGGACCATGAAGTTTTGGATTGACCTAGAATGATTTCTAAGGTTGAAAGAATGAATATGAGACAGGAAAACCTTAAGGAAGATCAAGAAACTAAGACAATGGAAGAACCCCATAAAGAATTAGAGAATGTATTGCAACAGATGAAATAAACCATGAATGATCACATAAATATCAACTTATCAGAGATATTCAAAGAAAATGAATGCATAGAAACAAGACTAGGAGACTTTGACATTGACTATGTTTTGGATGAGGAAACACAAGTGAATATCATGACAGAAATAACTTGGGAAATTTTGGGAAAGCCTGCTATGATTCCTTCATTAGGAGGAATAGGATTATTTAGAGGAAATATGATAATTCTATGTGGAAGACTCACCCAGATATCTATGACTGCTCATGGAACTTTGACAAAAGAAGATTTTGAGGTTGCTAAATTGATTAAGAACAACGCCGCATTTTCTATATTACTAGGAAAAACTTGTATTGATAAATATTAGGCCAGAAGAAAAGAAGAGGAAGTCTTAGAAAAAAAGAAGCAAGAATTAAAAGATTTCATGACTAGGAGGATAGAACAATTGATTGAAGAAAAAGTGAATAGATCAAAGTTGTTCAGAACCAGAAACTTGGATATTGAAGTGGAAAGAACACAAGTAGACTCACAAAAGAGTAGAGCACCCACTCCAGATAGAGAAGAAGTATTGGCCTTGAACCCTACGAAATACCATCAACAACGTGAATTTACTATTCTAAAAGGACATAAGAATCATAATGGAAAGAGGAATATCGAGATAAATGTTACAGGGAAGAAGGCTAGAAATCTCAATAAGAAGAGAGAAAAGATAGAAAAGTTGCAGAAGGTTCCAGAAGAGACTTTGCAGAAGGAAGGTTTGAAAAACTGGAACTTCGTCGGGATATCAGAATAACACAACATGGCACTTCGCCATGGCAAAGAAATATAGCCATTGAAATCATTATAACCATTATCATGATGCCCCAAATGGTTATAATAGTAGTTATGGCTTGAAATCTCGCCATCATACCATTGGGACTGAACAAAAACAGATAGAACCACATTAATGAAGGCCTCCCATCCATTGGAGAGATCTGTTACATCGTGTCTACTTATTCCTTCTACTGTGCACCAAGAACACTTTTGCGAATTGTATCTAAGACAACCCCTTACTACCACATTGGGTTTATTGAGATTGACACATGTTCTATTACTTTGAGCACTCATTCATCCACCTGAGTTATTTGATGTAAGCATGCATGTCAGCCGAGATCAGTGCTACAGAGAAAATCATCGAAGAAGTTCTAATTGACCTTATGGCTGAGAAGGTGATGTCCGTCAAAATTCAAGCTTCATCAATGAGAGGAGGGCAATCCTCCTCGTCCACTGCTCATGGATTCGAACCATCCTAACCTTCAGTAATACTATAAGCTCATAGAGGAGGACATCGAGGAGATAACCAAGGATTGGTCTGCAGAGCTCCTCATTCCTACTGACCCTGCAAAAATTTATAATCATGAACTAATTGGGAACTCAGAGGGCACTCACAAAGAACACGACACACCTGGAACCAATAGAAGGAAGAAGACTAAAGAAGTACAAAACCTGAGCAGTGCATCAGATGAAACTTTTTTAGTGTCACCTGGATGAGGAGGTGATGATGAACTAGATAGAGAAGAGAGCAATGGAAAATAATATCAGCAAAAGCAAGGAGAAGCAACATTGCCTAGGGATCCTGTTGATGAGGCTGATCCCTCAAAGAAAATAATGGTTTCCCCAATGAAACCTACCTCACGGAAGAATTCAAGAGAAATAAAAACCACAATGTGAACCATGCTCATGGTCGATGACTTGACTTCATCATTTCCGCTATAGTAGATGCCTCATAGGATGTCTTGTAGAAACATGAACCCAATCAAGAAGATATGTATGACATAATCGAGGTTGAACTCAGAGGGGTACAACAGGCCCTTCAATCTAGTCACGCCCCCACCATTAGAAGCACCAGATTTGGGAGATGAGCCTACCCAACTCCGCATACTAGCTGATGAGACTGAAGCTCACCTTCGTCGCACACATGAAGAAACAAAATAGGATGCAGAGGCCCTAAATCAATTGAAAAAAGTAGTCATAGAGAAACATCAAGTTGCGCAGCAGGAGAAGGTTTCTCTCCAAACAAAGTTTGAAGAGGAGAAACCACAAATCCAACAAGAGAAAGAGAAGTTGCTCACAGAGCATCTTGGAGTCAAAGAAGCAATCAACAGATCACTTCTCTCTATGACAGGATTAGAGAAAAGAGTGAAAGAACTAGTAGAGAATCAAGTAGCACATCTTGCGGAAGCTATCCAACAACTTCAACAAATAATTGCAGATCTGGAGCTACGAACAATGCCCAACACTCTGTAGGATGTATGATATCAAAGAGAAGCAATTGATCGAAGTGTAGTTGAGAGAATCAAGGCACTCACCATGGAATGTAAACAACTAAGTGATCACAGTGCCCAAAACTATGAGTGACTCACTGAGGATCCTGAATTGAAGGCACTGGAGTCATAGCTCTAGGAGGCAAAGCAACAAGAACAAACAGTACAGGTGCATTTGAAGCCCATGTTCACAGTTTAAAGGATGAAGTGATCCCAGGAACAACACACTTCTTAGCAATAGTTCCACACCATTCAAAGAAAAGTCATGGAAGTGACTTAGAGGCTCCAACCAATACAGGATGAGGCTTGCCAACTGTTTGCAGAGATTGAAGGCTGCGAAGAAGAACTGGAGAAAGTCATCACAACAGCTGAACAATGCCTGGAGGGACCTGCCAATGAAGAATTTATCCAAGAGTTCTATGAGCAGGAGGCTTTGGCACAACAACAAGTCGAAGCAACTCTAGGCTTTGGAAGCAGAGCTACCCATATCAGAGTGACTCAGGACGAGTCACAGGTGAGTGTTGGGGGCCTTTTGGCCCTTGACCAAGTTTTGAGTATCCTTGGTCATCTTTTACCTACTTTTGGGACTTTGACATGCTTTCAAAGGAGGAGCGCAAGTCGAAGTGGAGATCGTAGGATCTCGACCCCTTTTTAGGGATTTTTGGGTTTTGGACTATGTAATGGGTATGGGAATGTTGGCTCATAGGTTTACCCATGTTTAGGCCCTTTTTGTACCTTGCTAAGTGCTAAGTGCTAATTTCTAAGTGCTAAGTGAAAGTGTGGATTGTAGATGCTTCGTGCATACTATGTGAGACTTATAGATCTAAGTGCATGTGATTGTAAGAGATTGAGTAGAATCTTTGTGCTGTAACCTAGATCGGGGAAGGAGGATCTAGTGAGGTTTATGCATATCTCATGTCCTATGCAGAGTAGGATCTTGTGGCTCTGTGCATGTAGAATATTGACAGAAGATAATAAAGAAGAAGAAGAGTTGGTGGATGTAGCCCCGGGCTAGGGGTGAACCACGTATATCTTGTGTTGTGGTTTATTTTTTCTTTATGGTTGCTCTGTAAAGGTGTTGTAATACCAAATAGGTGTCTCAGCTAAGGTTGCATACATCTGAGTCCTACAACCACCCCTGCCTCTACCTCAAGTGAAACTTCATCTGCTTCGCAGGTGTTGCCAAAAGGGTCGGTAGTTAGGGTTTTGTTGGTGCTCTATTGAGCATTGAACCCTGGTTCTTCCCCTGTGCCAATAGAACCAAACTCAGTTAGGTAGTATAAATTGCCTCTTTTTTCATCCCATTGTCTCATAAATGCATATTATAGAGCCTAGTTGCTATCAGTTGAAGCAACACGAAGCTCTCTGAGTGACTATCTAGCATGTCCCTCTAAAGTTTGGAAAAATAGACTCATGAAGATGGTGTCATGCTACACAAATATAATGTATCTGAATTCATGAATGGAAGCTATGTGTTCTTTAGTGGAATGCATCTTTTCTCCATCATATTTGGGTAAAAGCTTTGAGTAATTCTTAGGGAGATCATGAAAATTTATGATAATATTTAATGGTCCATATATGGTAGTGACCCAAGGATTTAAAGGTTGTGGGGGTGGATTATTTCCCCCAACTCTCCCTCCACCTAAAAAAACCATAATATTTTTCAATATGAGGTTATTAGCTTTGAAGGACAAAGGAGAAACAAGACTTTTCAAGAAGGGTTGCAGGGAAGAACTTACTTGTTGACATAATTATAAAGGTGAATTTTGCAAATATATCAAAGGTTCTAGGGGAAACTTTGAATAATAATGAAAATATATAGGAATATCAATTAGATATATAGGTTCAACACTTCTTTGAATAACAAAAAGGTTACTTGAAGCAAAAGAGATTTGACATTATGTAATGTTCCTCTAGTTCATGAGGCATTCTAAATATGGATATATTGAAACCTGAATAGGATCAAGGTTACCTCTGGTGTATATTTTGAGAGATTCTATGTAGTCACTAGGTGAAATATTAATAGCCAAATATCTAAGGCTTGTTCACCATCAAGGATTAGATCTTGCAATTTTGTATCCAAGGAAAATATGTCTTGAAAAATCCTTCCTTGGAAACAACACCATTTTAGATGTTATCCCTCAAGATGTTCTAGGTTTTCATTGTATTTATGTCAAGGAACCCCAAGGGATAAGAAGCAGGACGAGTCTTAAATCCATTCTTGCAATAAGGAAAATTGTGCAAGATTTGGTAAGCTTTTCTCTCTCTCTATATTTCAAATCTCTCATTCCTCAAACAACATCATTTCATATATTAAAACATATCATCTCTAAGAGGCATATGTCCATGGGTTTTTCATACAATTTATATTTAAGGGTGAGTGAAGTGGTGAATTAGAATAAAAACAAGATAAAAATATAAGGAACTGTAGAGAATGAATCTTGTATACTATGGAAATAGAATAACATGTTGAGAAACTAAGAATTTAATAGTTTTATCACATGTATACAAATAAATAAAACATGCTTCAAAGATTTACAAATATTCAAATATTCAAATATAGGGAGGTACCCTCTGCATATCGTTTAAGCATATGAAGAAATGACAAAAAATGCTCATTATTAAAGAGGAAAACACTTCTATGTCACGGTTATACACCACATATTAAAACTAAATATGTTGCATAACTTGATTATTGAGATTTTATTGATGGGGTTTGATACAATAAGTTAGATGAGAGGGGTGGATTTTACAAGAACACAGACAAAAAAAGGAATAATAATTACATATTGAAACATAATGCATGGGATGAATCTCTTGATGCTTTCTTATTTTGCTATCTATTTTTTCTTGACGTTTCTGATCAAACAAGTTTTTTTTTAAGAGCCTATTAAATTCCCCAAAGTGTCGACCCTAAGAATGAGTCCCTTGTATTTATTTATAGACATCTTCATTTTTTAGAAAACCATTCATTTATTCAAATACTACTTCTTGAAACTAGATACAAATTTTTAGCTTCTTGATACTATCAGGACATGAGAAACACGTCCACACTAAGCCTATCATAAGAGAATAAGAATTTAATCAATAATGAAAATGAAAAAGAAATCATATAGTACACAGAGATTTTACCCTCGAAACCGAAACCGGGAAAACCAACATTCCTTGAGCGTTATGCTCTCTTATTTCCTTATTCAATATGAATAAAAGGTTACATGTCTAAACTTGGTCCACACCTAAGACAAAATCCACATCATACCCTATTTCCTATACAAGAAACAATCTGTATCCAATATGGATTACAATTGCATGACCAACAACCTACATCTAAATATTTATCTAAAAATTGGATATCCTACGATTCATGTTTGTTCATTATTAGCCTTTATTAACTAACAACATGCCTCTTTATAGGATTTACAATAGGAAAAATCCTAAATACTTAGTTCCCCAAAAAATTGTTACATATCCATGTAGATCATTGGCTACAAATCTCGCGAATCTCAAGATTCTGTTACAATCGAATCCAAGTCATATTACCAGTAGACTATCAGTTGGCCTTCATTTGGTATTCAGTCAATCTCCACATTCCCACATGTAAAAATCTTGTTGGTTGACCTCTCCAACTTGTTTTATATGCATTTACCATGTCGAACCACCTCAACCTTTAACTTTTAATTTACTTGGTCAACTAACCTCGATCTTCGAATTACTGCGAATCTACCTAGACTCTCGATCTATTATCAATCCACCTCAACTTTGACCGTCATTCAATTCACCTTGACTAGGATTTAACTCCAAAGAATATAACAACCCAAAATTCTGCCACTTGTTGTATTCTTTGTTGAAACAAGAGATTCTTGAAATTTTGTTCACAGACCCAAGAAAACAATGCCCATTTACTCTTTGCACCAAGAGAACTTCACAACACTCACAGACTTGGTCAACTGGTTTTCTATGTTTTCCAAAGTGTCTATTTTCTCTAGTAGCACCTTGTTGCTTTCCACCATATCTCTTACAAAATGGTATGGTACATCAATGTTCTTAGTCTTCAAATGATAAGAAGGGTTCTTTGCCAAAAATATTTATCTTTGACTATCACAACTTTCTTTCGTACCTCTCTTCTCAAACCTAATTCCTTAACACAACTTTTGTTTCCATACGGCTTATTTTCTTCCATTAGTGGATTCCATGTATTCATCTTTTGTCATTGACAAGGTACCGAACTCCTGTCACTTACTCATCTAGATTATTACTCCACCAAACATCTTGAAGACATATCCATTGGTCGACCTCCATCGATCCATATCTTTAACCCAGATGACGTCGATAAAGCCATGTACATTTAATTTGCCACTATCACCTCAAGGTTTTCCTTGGTAGCATATAGCAAGTCCTTCATGCCACACAACTTGAATGATCTCTTGACATTTGTCCATTTCTCCTTTCAAGGTGTCGACATGTACCTACTTAACACTCCCACTACATGGGTAATTTCAGGTCGATTTCATACCATCGAATACATTAGACTACCAAGAACACTTGCATAGGGAACATGTGCCATGTCCTATATTTCTTCCTCTATATTTGAACACTATTCAATAGTTAGCCTTTCTTCCACATGAATTGGCACCTTCACTGGCTTTCAATCCTGCATGTTGAAATGTTTCAGAATTGTTTCAATATACTTTGTTTGATTCAACCAGATCTTTCTAGTGGCTCAATCTCTCTTAATCTCGATTCATAGAATGAAGTTAGTTGCACCGAGATCCTTCATGTTAAGCTTGGAGGATAGTTTATTCTTCGCCTCATTTATTTCATCCATGTTGTTCCCAATCAAGAACATTTCACCGACATACAAAGCTACATGTATGAAATTCCCACCGTCTTCCTTGGAATATATGTAGTGATCATATTTGCTTCTCACAAATCCCAAAATAAGGATGTATGTGTCAAACTTATGGTACCACATATTTGGTGATTTATTTAGACCGTAGAGGGATATTTTCATTTTTCACACCAACTCTTTCTTTCCATTTACTACAAATCCTTTAGGTTGTTTCATGTATATTTCTTCTTCCAGGTCCCCATGTAGGATTTTTTTCTTCACATCCATCTATTCTATTTCCATATCAAATGTTGTAGTCAAAGACATTACTACTCTAATTGAAATTGGTTTTTAAATAGGGGAAAAAATCTCACCGAAGTCAACTCCCTCGACTTGGGAATAAAATTTCTCTACAACTCAAGCTTTGAACTTCTCAACTTGTCCTATGGCATTCATATTAATATTGAATACCCATTTTCTACCGATGGTATTTCTTCTACTAGGTAACTTGACTAAATCCCGTGTCTCATTCTTGTGCAAGGATTCAACCTCTTTGAACATGGTGTCCTTCTAGATTTTACCTTTTGTGGAGTTGACTTACTCAATGATCGACCTAGGCTCATCATCGATGGAAGTGAACACGAATGTGGAATGGAGGTTGAGTGGACTATACCTTTTGACTAGTTTTCTTAGTCTTTATGACCTCCTTACAACTAGAGTCTATTGTTACACCTCTTCCTCATATTCATTGGACTCATCTGAATCATAATTTTCATTTCTCAGTTCAAACAACACCGTCTCAGGATTATTTTTGGTCCGAACAACTTCTTCAAGCTCAAACTTACCTCCGACTTATCTGAAGACCACATATCGACTATACATTTTTCTCCTTGATGCAAGTTCCAAGAGCTTATATCCTTGCATTCCTTCTTTATATCCAATAAAACTACATTTGATTGCCTTCTTTTCCAACTTTCTCCTCTTTTCCTTGGGAACATGGACAAATACATTACAGCCAAATAATTTTATATGTGCAATTGAAGGCTTCTTACTTGACCATACCTCATGTCGACTAGCACCAACAAAGTAGACATATTCACCAGATATCTTGGAGTGTTGATTACCTCCTCCCTGAATTATTATGTGAGCCCAACACCACTAAGCATGCTCCTTTCCTTATCCATCAACTTATTTTTCATTCTCTTGTCAAATCCATTTTTTGTGGGGAATATGGTGTGGTATTTTCTTGTGATATGACACACTGTTTGCAGAACTGATAAAATTATTTTCCAAATAATTCACCACCATTGTCAGTTCTCAACACCTTAATATTCTTATATGTTTGGTTTTCTACAAGAGATTTAAACTCTTTAAATTTCTTGAAAACCTCTAATTTCTTCCTCAGGAAATATATCCATGTATTCCTAGAAAAATAATCTATGAAGGATACATAATACAGGGATCCACCAAGGGAATACAATATAAACATGCCAAAAACATAACTATGCACCAATTATAGAATCATATTTTCCCTTGTCACTCCAGATGGGAACCTCACCCAACTTTGTTTTCCATATATGAAATGTTCACAAAAGTCAACATATAAACCACTTTCAAGAAAACCTTTGACCATACCTTTGTTTTTCATAGCTCAAAGTTATTTTTCTCCAATTTGTCCCATCCTCTCATACCATAGTTTAGTCGGGTCAATTTTATCATCTCTTGTTGAGTCGGTTTGTACCGATTCAATCTGAGTCGAGTTGATTTGAGTCAATGTTGAGTCAGATTCAGGAGAAACCATGTTGTTGCATCCAATCGAGTTGACATTCCCTAACATCTTGTATAGGGTTCCAATATAAACTCCTTTCATTAAGACCATCTCACCTCTAACCATCTTGCAAGAATCCTTTTGAAATAGAGTGTCTACTCCAACATCACTTATCTTCTAACATATATGAAATTTCTTGCTAAACTGGGAATGTGTAACAAAATTGGAAGGGTTATTTTCCTCCCATCCTATAGTATCAGTCAAACTCTTCCTTGTTCAACAATTTTGGTTGTCGAGTCTTTCGCCAAGAACATGTCACATCCATCATATTGTTCATACTCGCAAAACCATTCTCTATGTGGTGTCAAATTATAGGATTCTCCTGAGTCGATGATGTAGGAGCATCATGCAAAGCCCAAAGCACATGACTAAGCGAAATAAATAGATGGACGCGCAGAGAAAGAAAAATAACACATTTTCATAAGAACCGTTTTGAATTTTGAACTTAAAAGGCATTAATGTAATAGTTAGGAAGATGGCGGACTTTTCATTTATATCTTGGATGTTGTAAACAGATCTTGAGTGATTTCTCTCATCTGTAGAACATTAAGGCATTTAAGTCTGTTAAATATAAGAGTAGGTAGATATGAAGGTTAGATTAGATAGTTATAGAACATAGGAGGGAAAACAGATATAGACACCCTCGCCTTTGTATCATAGATTTAGTTGCAACATTAGCATAGCACAGAAGAAGAGAGTTGTAGCAGACAGTTGAAAGGAAGAGTCCATGTATAGGAGCTTTGAATTAATATATGAATCTTTGAATCAGATTTCATGGTGTTATGATGTTTTCTGTTTATACATGGTGAATGGTATGTTCATGTTCGTTTATTCTCTCTGTTATGTATTTTTTTTAATACTGTGTGTATGTATGATTTCATATTGAATGTTTGAAGTCTGAGAGAGAGAGAGAATGAGTTTTAATTGTTTCTCTTCCTGAGTGAGAGAATTTTCTGCAAGGAGTGCAGTGAAACGTTCGCAAGGTCTGCGTTGACAAGGGTTCTGAGTTTTATCTCAGAAAGCTCAGGAGAGATACCGTTAATCTCATTCTAGTAGAAGTGTAGGTGGAGCATAGAAGCCATGCAAGGTGTGTGCAGGCTAGTCGAGACCTTAACCTTATCAACTAAGTTTGAAAGGTGAGGGATTGTTGTTGCAGAGGGTTCACAGAGTTGAAGAATCAAATACTTGGAAGTATTTGAAAGAGTGTTGCAAGGAGTGCGTGAAGGAATACTTTCGAGACTTGAGTTGCAAGCAAAATCTCAGGAGGGTCAACACCTTTGAAAGTACTCAAAGGGAGTGGGAGAACACTGGTTCATTTCGCAAAAGTTCTCAAGGAGGGAATGAGTGGTGGAAATTCTCCGAGGAGAGATCATGAAGTTGAGAGGACCAAGGGATTCAGTGAAGTTGTGAGGAGGTTAAGTGTTGGATGAATACACCCTTCAGGAGGTAAGACTCAATGTGGACCGTTGATTGTTATAGTGGAGTGCCAGGATGATTTCGGAATTTGGGATTTCGAAGTGTTAGAGGGACGGTAGTTGGAGGCTTATTCAAGTCCCGAAAGCCAAGAAGAGGGATAGGTGGTGAGAGTCCACATTAGAGATAGAAATAATTTGAGTGGATAGGTGGCATGTCTTCATCAAATAGGTGGGGTCAAACCTTATTGACTGTTTTGGGGTTTTGGAGGTCGAAGAGCTGGGAGCCTTGCATTTGGATTCGTGAAGTCACGAAGTCTGAAACCCCAATGAAATAAAAAGTCTATTGGGAAGCCAACCTTTGATGAATGCATCGAAATTTAGCATTTTGGGTTTCAGAGGTTGTAGAAACAGGAACTATCGACAATAGGGATCGCAGAATCATGAAACCTGAAGTCCCGGTTCAGCGAAGGGTGCGATCTTACTGAGATCGGGATATTTGAGTGGTGCTTTGTGGTTGATCACATGGGGAATACTCATAAGGACTGTGGATACACCGCTGAGTGTGTGAGGGATTCTCTATGGGGAAAACCAAAGAGTCAATCAGACTCAGGAAGGAAGATTTAGAATGATCCTACGTGGACCTCGGCCAGAGGGTTTGGGGGTCTGCACCATTTTGGTATCAGAGCCTAACTTTGTTTGTATATTGTAGATGGAGGAAACAGGAGGAAGAACAGTACTCTGATATGCACCAAGTGGTATCAGAGCTGCAATACAAGTCTTTGTTTTCTGTAGCAGAGAAAAGATAACCATTTCAACCATGCTTCCGAGAAGAAGAGATAAACCAATGCCTGATCCAACAGTGGAGAGGGAAATGCGTGAACTACGTGCCAGGCTTGATGCCATGGAGATAGCATAGAGGTGCATGGTCGACGCTGGGGATATCAGAAAAGCTTAAAGTGAAAATGAAGCTGGACACGAAGGAGAGGAAGTTGCAGTCAAAGATGCTGCAGATGAATGCCTATTTAGGGTTGTTGCAAGGATAAGTGCCAGAGAAAAGATGGACATTCCAATGTTTGAGGGAAACCTGGATGTTGAAGAGCTTCTAGACTGGATTAGAGCTCTGGATAAATACTTCGACTATGAGGATGTCGAGGAAGATAGCAAGGTCAAACATGCTATCACTAGACTTAAAGGGCATGCAACACTATGGTGGGATGAATTGCAGGCTAACAGACACTGCAAAGGCAAGTAGAAAATCAAAAGCTGGGATAGAATGGTTGCAAAGATGAAAGCCAAATTCATACCCAAGTATTATCAAATCACTTTGTTTTGGAGGATGTAGAATTTGAGATAGAAGTTGATGTCAGTGAAGGAATACACTGAAGAGTTCTACAAGATAAACATCAGAGAAGGTCATCAGGAAAGCGATGATGAAAAGGTTTCTAGGTACATGAATGGTCTGAGATATGACATCCAATATGAGATGAGCATGATGATCATTCAAACTGTAGAAGATGCTTATCAGATGGCTCTGAAAGCTGAAGAGAAGCTGAGCCAAAATCAAGGTCAAAGAGGCTGAGGCAGAAGTCCAGCCAGAGGCAAAACAATTGCCCAAGACAGAACTCAGAGACCTAAAGAAGAGGGGAAGAAACCTCAAACTCAAACTGAGAGAGGTGGGAGATCACAAAGAGGGCAGTATATTGATAGAAATACTTTTCCTCGAGCTAGAGGAAGAGGAAGAGGCCGAGGAGGTGAAGTGAAATGTTTTGTCTGTGAGAAAAATGGACATAAATCTTATGAGTGTCTAGATAGAAAGAAAGATGATGGTGAGACTCACATTGTCAAAGCAAAAGGATGGAATGTTGAGGCAGAATATGTTGAGGGTGGAAGATCCTTAATGATGAGGAAAGTTCTCTTAACGCCAGAAAAGGAGGCAGAGAACCCAACCCAAAGGAACAGTCTATTTTGAACTGCTTGCAAAACAAAAGACAGGGTATGCAAAGTCATCGTGGATAGAGGTAGCACAGACAATCTCGTATCTACAGAGATGGTAGAAAAGATGGATCTAGATACTATCGTACATCCAAGCCCATACAGAGTTTCATGGCTACAAAAAGGACATCAGGTAAATGTCACTAAACAATGCTTAGTTGAATTTAAAATAGGGGGATATAAGGATGAAATATTGTGTGATGCCATTCCCATGGATGTTTGTCATCTATTTTTGGGTAGACCATGGAAATATGATAGGAATGTGATTCATGATGGGAGAAAGAACATGTACACCCTAGATAAAAATGGGAGAATTCATATGTCGCTGCCAATTAAGGACAAATAAGTAAAACCAGAGGTGAGCAACAATGTACTTCTCATGAGTGGGAAGGAACTTCTTAATGAAGTTAAGAAGAAGGAAGACACATAATTTGTTGTGGTCAGGAAGCCTAGAATTGTTTTAACCAGTACGAGAGTAGATGATTTACCAAAGGAAATCCAGAAGTTGCTAGAAGCGTTTGCTGATATAGTAGTGGACGAACTACCTTGTTCGTTGCCACCGAACAGGAGTATAAGCCATCACATTGATCTTATTCCTGGAGCCAGTTTACCAAACAAAGCAGTGTACAGTTTGATGCCATAGGAGAATGAAGAAGTCAAGAGACAAGTCCAGGAATTAATGGACAAGGGATTTATTAGAGAAAGCTTGAGTCCATGTGTTGTTCCAACAGTACTCAGCCCAAAGAAAGATGGAGGCTAGAGAATGTGTATAGACTCAAGGGAAATCAATAAGATTACCATCAGATATAGATTTCCATTGCCAAGGATTGATGACTTGATGGATTGCTTAATTGGACCAAAGTTTTTTTCAAAGATTGATTTGAAAAGTGGGTATCACCAGATTCGCATGAGAGAAGGTGATGAATGGAAGACAACATTCAAGACGAATGAGGGACTATATGAATGGCTTGTCATGCCATTTGGTTTAACAAATGCACCCAGTACTTTCATGAGATTGATGAATGAAGTCTTGAAGGATTTCAATTGGAAATTCGTCATTGTATATCTTGATGATATATTAATTTACAGTAGGACAAATGTAGAACACTTAAAGCATTTAGCTGCAGTGATGAGGAGATTACAGCAAGATAAATTGCTGATTAATATGAAGAAATAATCATTTATGAGGACATAACTCATTTATTTGGGTTTTGTTATCTCTGCGAATGAGTTGAAGATGGATCCCGAAAAGGTAAATGCAATTAAGAATTGGCCATCATCGAAGAATGTGTCTGAAGTTCGAAGCTTCCATGGTTTGGCTAGTTTCTAGAGGAAGTTCATCCAAAATTTCAGTGGGATTAGCACACCAATGATGGATACGGTGAAGAAAAGACATAAATATTTTCACTCGACAGAGGAAGTAGAGAAGTTTCAATTTGCTAAAGAAGAAGATCACTGAGCAGCCAATTTTGGTTTTTCTAGATTTCAGCAAGACATTACAGGTCAAGTGTGATGCGAGTGGATTTGCAACTGGAGCGGTTTTGAGCCAAGATGACAGACCGATCGCATACTTCAATGAGAAACTGAATGAAGCAAAGGTTAATTACTCCACATATGACAAGGAATTCTATGCAGTCATACAAGCGCTAAATAAATGGAGGCACTATTTGGTTCCCAAGGATTTTGTTTTGTATAGTGATAATCATTCTTTACAATTCGTGACTCAACAGGATAAGTTGAACCAAAAACATGCTAAATGGGTTGAATTCATGTAGAATTTTACTTTTGTGACTAAGCATATTTATGGAACTACTAACAAAGTTGTTGATTCTTTGAGAAGGAAATGTTTGCTTATGTAGGAATTCAGAGTCAAAACTTTGGGTTTTCATAACCTCAAAGAAATGTACAAGGATGATCCAGATTTTAAGGAAGCATATGAGGCATATGAGAATCCAATTCTTAGGGACATAACCTAATGGATTGAATACATGATCCAAGATGGATTATTGTTCAAGGGAAATCAGCTATGTATTCCAAAATTCTCCATGAGGGAGAATTTGCTGAAAGAAAAACATAGTGGAGGATTGGACGGACACTTCGGTCATGATAAGACATTCTCAAAATTGAATGGCTCATATTTTTGGCTAGGGATGAGGAAAAATGTTAAGAAATTTGTGGAAAGATGCAGGATTTTTCAGCACACAAAAGGGAGAAGGCAAAACACAAGGTTATACCAGCCATTACCCATACCTGCAAGGTCATGGGACGTAGTGAGCATGGATTTTTTATTGGGACTGCCAAGGATGCAAAGAGTATGTGATTCAATCTTTGTGGTAGTAGACATATTTTCCAATATGGCACATTTCATACCATGCCAGAAAGCCAATGACGCAACTCATATTGCGAACCTATTTTTCAAGGAAGTCGTCAGACTTAACAACTTTCCAAGGAGTATTATTTCTGATCGAGATACCAAATTCGTTGGGAATTTCTGGAAGAATTTATGGAAGAAGATGGGGACAAGTTTATCATTTATCTTAGCGTATCATCCTTAGATGGATGGGAAAACAAAAGTTGTGAACAAGAGCTTGGGAGATTTTCTAAGGAGCCTAGTGTCTGAACACCATAGTCAATGGGATTGCATTTTTCCACAGGCGGAATTTGCTTACAATAGTTCACTCAACAAAAGCACAGGGAAGAGTCCATTCCATATTGTATATGGAATGCAACCAAGGGGAGTTTCTGAATTGAAAGATTTAGAACAAAATGAATTTAGGAGTGCTAGTGCAAAGAATTTTGCAAAAGCAATGAAGGAGCTTCATAGCGAAAACAAGGAACGATTGCAGAGTTCGAGCCAAGAATACAAGCACAGATAAGATCAACACAGGCGAGAACTTTAGTTTGAATTTGGTGATCTGATTCTTGCACATTTGAGAAAGGAAAGGCTCCCAAGGGGGACATATAACAAACTGAAGATGAAAAATATTGGACCGTGCAAGGTCGTAAATAAATTTGGGGCAAATGCATATGAGATTGAATTACTCGATGGGATCGAAATTTCATCGATATTCAATGTTGCAGATTTGTACCCTTACAGAGTTGAAGAAGCAGGAACCAAAGATGAACATAAAGAAGTTCAATGGACAAAACAAATTCCTGTAGCTGAAAATCCATAGATATAAAGTATAATTGACAAGAGAATCAACAAAAAGACTAGGAGGAAGGAGTATTTTGAATACTTGATCAAATGGAAGGGACATCCAATTGAAGATGCCAGTTGCGAAGATGAAGAAGAAATTTAGAAGCATGGACAGACCTTGCAAGAGCTCATGAACAGGAGTTCATGAAAATTTTCAAACAAGGGAGTATGATGCAGGAGAATCATGCAAAGCCCAAAGCATGTGACTAAGCCAAAGAAATAGCTGGATGCGTGGAGAATGAAAAAGAACACATTTTCATCAGAATCGTTTTGAATTTTGAACTTAAAAGGCATTAATGTAATATTTAGGAAGATGGCGTACTTTGCATTTATATCTTGGAGGTTGTAAATAGATCTTGAGCGATTTCTCTCATCTGTAGAACATTAAGGCATTTAAGTCTGTTAAATATAAGAGTAGGTAGATATGAATGTTAGATTAGATAGTTATAGAACATAGGAGGTAAAACAGATATAGACACCCTCACCTTTGTATCATAGAGTTAGTTGCAACATTAGCATTGCATAGAAGAAGAGAGTTGTAGCAGAGAGTTGAAAGGAAGAGTCCATGTATAGGAGCTTTGAATTAATATATGAAGCTTTGAATCAGATTTCATGGTGTTATGATGTTTTTTGTTTATACATGGTGAATGGTATGTTCATGGTCATTTATTCTCTCTATTATGCATTTGTTTTAATATTTTGTGTATGTACAATTTCATATTGAATGTTTGAAGTCTGAGAGAGAGAGAGAGAGAATGAGTTTCAATTGTTTCTCTTCCTGAGTGAGAGAAGTTCCTACAAGGAGTGTAGTGAAACGTTCACAAGGTGTGCGTTGATGAGGGTTCTGAGTTTTATCTCAGAAAGCTTAGGAGAGATACTGTTGATCTCATTCCAATAGAAGTGTAGGTGGAGCACAGAAGCCATGCAAGGTGTGCATAGGCTAGTTGAGACCTTAACCTTATCAACTAAGTTTGAAAGGTGATGGATTGTTGTTGTAGATGGTGCACAAAGTTGAAGAATCAAATACTTGGAAGTATTTGAAAGAGTGTTGCAAGGAGTGCGCGCAGGAGTAATTTCGAGACTTGAGTTGAAAGAGAAATCTCAAGAGGGTCAACACCTTTGAAAGTACTCAAAGGGAGACGTAGATTGAAAACATCTTGCAAAAGTAAAGTCCCAGTGGGAGAAGACTGGTTCATTTCGTAAAAGTTGTCAAGGAAGGAATGAGTGGTGGAAATTCTTCGAGGAGAGCTCACGAAGTTTCAAGGACCGTGGGATTCAGTGAAGCTGTGAGGAGGTTAAGCATTGGATGAATCCACCCTTCGGGAGGTAATACGCAACGTGGACTGTTGATCATGATAGTGGAGCGCTAGGATCATTTGGGAATTCAGGATTTCGAGGTGTTAGAGGGACGGTAGTCGGAGGCTTATTCAAGTCCCTAAAGATGAGAAGAGGGACAGGTGGCGAGAGTCCATGTCAGAGATAGAAATCATTTGAGTGGATAGGTGGCATGTATTCATCAAATAGGGGGGGTCAAACCTTGTTGATCGTTTTAGGGTTTTGGAGGTCAAAGACCTGGGAGCCTTGCATTCGGATTTGCGAAATCATGAAGTCCGAAACCCCGATGAAGTAAAAATTCTATTTGGAAGCAAACCTTTGTTGAATGCATCAAAATTTGGTATTTTGGGTTTTGAAGGTTGTAGAAACAAGAACTCTCAACAACATGGATTGCAAAATCATGAAACCTGAAGTCCTGGTTTGGTAAAGGGCGCGATCTTACTGAGATCGAGAGATTTGAGTGGTGATTTGTGGTTGATCACATGGGACATACTCATAAGGACCTGTGGATACACCACTGAGTGTGTGAGGGATTCTCTGTGGGGAAAACCAAAGAGTCAATCAGACTCAGGAAGGCACATTTAGAACAATCCTCTGCGGACCTCGGCCAGAGGGTTCTAGGGTCTGCACTAGTCGATCAACAAAACACCTTGATCCGACTGTGTACTGGTTGACGCCATGTACACATCACCTCATTTATTCATTGTTGTCTTTCTATTATTCAAATACTTCTCATTGAATCCTGTACTGACCTCAACTGGTCGAATTATCACCACCAAAGCATATTTGGTCTATCCTTCCATGTTCTTACTTCTCATTTCTTCTGACCACTTAGAGGAAACCACATCTTTTGGTGCTAATGTGTTTGTATTACTCCCTATAGCCACAACTAAGATATCCCAGGAGTCCAGAAAATAACATAATAGGATTATACAATTATCCTCCTTAGTGATTTTAATATCGATAGATGACAATTGGATTAAAATGGTATTAAATTCATTTAAATTCTTAGTCACCAAACTAACATCACTCATTCTCAGAAAATACAATTTATTTTTGAGAAACAACTTATTTACCAGAGATTTCGAATTGTATAAGCTTCCTAGTGTGTCCCATAGTTTTTTAAGTACCTAAATAGATTTGAAGATAAATATCAAAATAAACCAATAATAAACACCAAACCACTCACCAAATATTGAACACAAGAAATAGTCAAAACCCTTGAGGTAGTGTAACACCATATATTAATCCTGAAGGAAGGATAACACTCCTCAAGCAATGATTGATACAATCAAAATATTATTCACTATGCTTCATTGCATTGCTTACACTTCTTTATACAGTCTTGGATCATGTTGTTATTGATGCCAATGGTTTGATTATTTGGGAGATTGTTGGATCATATGTCATTGATGTAAATGGTTTGGTTTGATTGATGTCAACCAATTGATAAGATTCCCTTGATGAGAATGATAGATGTCCAAGTGGAAACCAATTGATAAAGATGGATCA
>ML787837.1:496568-525556 GCA_009831015.1 Picea engelmannii | reverse complement strand
GAGAGCATGGGACAATGCACTTCCGCCAAGGATCTATGGCTAAATCTAGAGGAGACATATCAAAGCAAGGAAGAGAAAGAAGAAATTGAAGACCACTCCATCAAGATCATCAAAGGTAAAGAATCATCAAAAACTCTTGAATGAATTATTTCTAAAAGTTATTTTGGAAACATTTCAAGTGAAGATAAAGAATCAAGTGATAATAGCACGAAGGAAGATTGTCAAGATGAAGTCAAAGAATTATGTGTTGATGTTGGCAAAAAGGAAGAAAGTGAAGATACTTCAATTGAAGGTAAAGAACACTGAAAACCCCTTGATTTCAATGATGATGATGATTTTTTCTCTACAAGTGAAGAAGAAGATGTAGAAACAATTTGTGTAAAGTTTGATGGCATTTATCCCACGAAAAGAATAGAATGAAATCTATTAAAACTTCAAAAGGAAATTGAAGAGGGTTTATATAGATATAGAAGTGATCATTATTATATAGACTATAACTATCTTTCGTATAACACTAAGAAGTTTCTTAGGATAAGTCTAACGCACATCTTGAAGTTAAAAGAAATGATCAAGGAGCAAGAAGAGAGCAATAAGACTCAATTAGAAGAAAAGGAAGAAGAGATCACAAGACTAAAAGATGGAAAAGAAGATATGTATGTAGAAGAAGAGATTAGTAAAAGTTTTGAAACTATTGTCCATCTCAAGACCCAAATTGAAGAAGCCAAAATAATAGAGGAACTATTGAAGATTCAAATAAATGAAAAGGAAGATTCATGTTGCAAATTAGAAGCTGAAATTATTGACCTTAGAAAGAAGGTTGAAAAGTCAAACAAATTCTTGAATAGCTCAAGAATCTTGGATGAGATCTTGGAATATCAAAGACCATCATGTGATAAATTAGGTCTTGGATACAAAGGAGAAGATAAACATGCTGAAACAAGCACCTCAAAGAAGCATGAGGTAAGTCCATCAAAGAAGGAAGACAATGTTGCAAAACAACCATCTACACAAGGCAAAGAAATTTTCAAAAGAACAAAGCAAGGAAGACATCAAGAATCAATTTTTGGGACACCAAAGCAAAGGTATGAAAGTATTTTTCATGGACATTGTTATTCATGAAATGGATATGGTCACAAGGCTTTTGAATGTAGATCTTATGAAAGGAGATATAATGGAAGATTCTATAACACCACAAGGTGTTGGAGATGTGATCAAGTAGGACATATTGTTGTTCATTGTAACTCCATGAGATGCTATAGCTGTAGTGGATTTGGCCACAAATCCCAGGAGTGTTGGAGCACAAGAAGAAATTCCATGATGAGGACTTCAAATAGAATGGATAGAAGAAGGAATGAAGTAAGAAAGGGGGACATCTTTTAAAAGATGGATACTCAGAGCTCAAGTTTTGAAGAGAAGGGTCATCTACAGAAGTGGGTGAAGAAGACAGAGCAGCCAGATCAGAATGAAAGATTGAAGGGAAGTTCAAAAGTGTCATTTACTAAGGCACACAAAGGTAACAGTGTTCACAGTTGCGTGTACATGTGTTCTGACCTTGAATAGGTCGTGTACACATGTTCTCAGTTGTGTAGCAGGCCACGTGTATGTTGAAAAGCCTTGGGAAAAAGGAAATTCGCATGGATTGGAGTTTGATGTGATGGTATAACTCTGTATTCCAGGGTCTGACATTGTTTATTGCAGGTTCTGACACTATTTGTTGCAGGTTTTCATGGTGAGATCACACAATGGTATAATAAAAATAAATATTAGGTGCATGGCACTAACCCAAGAGTATGGATTGATGTTGATCTATTGGGATTAATCATTTTTTTATGATGGTGGTGTACATGGCTGGTATATCTTATGATGGATTATTGGAAGCATATGTTGATATCATGGTGCATGCATTTTTCATATGGATCGGGCTACATGTTGAGACATACGTTTGGATGATTAGCACATGTTTTATGGAGGACTTGGAATACATGTATGGGACTCATCATTTTTTTGGTATTGGTTCATAGTAGTACACTCATATATGGTATTACTTGATTTTCACAACATTGGTATTTGTTTGATAGATGATTGTGGCACTTGGTTCATGATGGAGACGCATTATGAGTGATATGATACATTGTTTGGCATGTTGGTAGATGCACATGGTTGGCATATTGGTGGATGCACATGTTTGGAATAATTGGTAGATGCACATGTTGGCATATTGGTAGATGCACATGTTGTCATATGGTGGATACATTTCATGGATGATATATTTTGGCACATTGTTGATGTACATGGGTGTTGTGCATGGTGGGCACATTTTGGTACATGATGCACTTGGTGGATATACTGTTCATGATTCTCTATTTCATTGTTGACATATATTTTGTTTCATGATGAATGGTATATCACAAGTTTGATGCATGCACAGGTCCAAGGATCATCATATGGTACCATATTGTTCATATTGTAGAGAAGATAGGGGGAGACATACCCTTAGGGGGAGTCATTCTTCTTCCCATGATTCTAGGAGGATATATTTATCAGATACATACCTAGAAAAGAGACATATATTTGAAGAAAGAGCGCAGAGGCATAATTCCAGGGGGAACGATGGCCATAGGGGAATTATGTTCGATGTATTTTCAGAATTACATCAGATTGATATCCCTTGTTCAAAAGGGGAGAGATTATACAGCGACAACAAGACAGGGGGAGCAACCCCAAGGGAATAATGGCCCTTTTCCATTGATGTCAAAGGGGGAGAGATAATCACATTGATGTGATTGATGTCTATTGTTGGGAGAGATTGATGTGGAGAGTGAGTAACGTTGACTATTGATGAAGAGCATGCCTTGTCTACATGTTGACATCAATAATTGGTAATTGGAGTTGACATCAATGTTGGTATTTCCATCAATGCCAAAGGGGGATACTGTTGGATCATGTTGTCATTGATGCCAATGGTTTGATTATTTGGGAGATTGTTGGATCATATGTCATTGATGTAAATGGTTTGGTTTGATTGATGTCAACCAATTGATATGATTCCCTTGATGAGAATGATATATGTCCAAGTGGAAACCAATTGATAAAGATGGATCATTGATATGATGCATTGATGAATATGGATCAATGAGTTTTCAATGATACATGATGCATAGTTGATATATATGATGCAGTGGTGAATTGATGAAAAGATGAATCATTATTGTCTTATCATGGTTGATAAGGTGCACAAATGGATGAACTCCAAAGTGGTCCCCTTATGGTGAAAGCCCTCATGGGAAGACACTTTACGGATTGAGTTATCCTAGAAGAACGGTTGGAGGACACATCCTTGCATGTGGATTAATGAGATGAAGATCAATGAAGTTGTTGATGAAACTATCCTATATGGATAGTGCTTGACATGCAATTTCCGGTGGTATGTGGAATGTCACACAACTCCTCATGGTTTGAGATTTATGGCTCTACGAAGTTGAAGGACCCCCATATGATGGCTTGAAGCCCCAAAAGGTCAAAGAAGTCAAAGTGCTTGAAAAGAAGAAATCATTATTTAAATGATAAAGTAAAGTGACAAAATCAAGAAAGATTATTTAAATGATAAAATGAAGTGACAAAATCAAGAAGGAGTATTTAAATGATAAAGTATTGGAGAACTTTTTATTCATGAAAAGTGGTTAACCCTAAAACAAGGAAAATAGGTTAAGTGACCTAGAAATAAGTTAAGTAACCTAAAAATGGGTTAAGTGACCTAGAATATGAAAGTATAAATAAGAAGCTAGGATCTCTTGTAAAATGCACATTTGGTGAGAATCCTTTGGTGGATCAATGGAGAGCTTCTTGTGAATATCTTGTGGAGTATTGATGGAGAGCTTCTTGTGAGAGCATCCTATTGGTGTGGTTCTCTTGAGCATGATTGAAGATCTATTCTAAGGAAGAGAGCGAGAGGAGGATCTCATGGATGCATCAAAGTTTCAACAATGTTGGAGATCTTGACAGAAAAAGTCTCAGATTCATAGAAAACCTTATTCTCTAATGTCCACGCAGGTTGTATGTGTATATGGTGCATATACACGTGGGCTGGCTGTGTATAGGGTGAGTTTACATGTGGAATGACTATGTGTAGGGACCGTGGAGTGGATAAAATCATGGAGATTTTTGTTTGAGCTGCTTCCAAGCTCTTGGATGATGAGGCAGGTTACAGATATGCATTCTATGGCCTCAGATCTATCACTGAAACACTGGTATGGTTACATTATTATCTTGATGGATACTATTTTTTTATGTGTTGTGAATTCTTAGGGAATTCTTGGTATGGCTTCTATGATGTGGTTCAGTTTGGTTGATTTGATTGATGGAGTGAGCAACACTCTTGTGATTCAGCAGTGACATGATTGCTATGGTATACCAGTTGTTTATACATGATTGAGATAGCTTTCATATTGATTTGTTGTGGAGCGTGAACAATATATTGGAGAGATTGGATGTGTTGTGACTGGATGTGGGTTAGTTTGGACTATGGAAGATAGAAGAGAAAGTGATTGTAGGTTGCATAGGATCTGAGCATGTGAAGAAAAGAAAAAACCCAGTTTCTTAGAAGCATACACTTGTTGCATTTTACACTGGTCGCATTCACACGCAGGCTAGAGTGAGCCAGGGCACATGCACATGCGGGCTGCACTACTAAAAGGTCGCGTACCTATTGATAGATTGATATCTATTGAGGATTGTTGCCTCATCTTAGTTGGTGCTGAGGATTTAAGTTGAGTCTTGCATTATAGAGTTGGTGCTCTTACAAAGTTGTGCTCTATTCAGTTGTTGCTGATAAACCCCAAGGATTGTAGTCTGTAATAAAAGGAAAATTGCACATACATCTTGTGTTCTTTGTGTTCATTGTGATGATGACTTGTTGATGATATATTTATGATATATGTTGTTGATATGTGCTCACGTCTAACTGGTTATAAATGACAGTAATGGGTAATGAATAAATTTTGAATGCTAATTGATGAGTTTTTCTGCAAGAGGGAAGTTTTGGGAAAAAGATCCCCACTCATTCACCCCCCCTCTAAGTGTGGTAGGTATGTCCAACAACTAAGATATCATAGGAGTCTGGAAAATAACATAATAGGATTATACAATTATCCTCCTTAGTGATTTTAATATTGATAGATGATAACTGGATTAAAATGGTATTAGATTCATTTAAGTTCTGAGTCACCAAACTAACATCACTCATTCTCAGAAAATACAATTTATTTTTGAGAAACAACTTATTTACCAGAGATTTCGAATTGTATAAGATTCCTAGTGTGTCCCATAGTTTTTTAAGTACCTGAATAGATTTGAATATAAATATCAAAATAAACCAATAATAAACGCCAAACCACTAACCAAATATTGAACAAAAGAAATAGTCAAAACCCTCGAGGCAGTGTAACACCATATATTAATCCTGAAGGAAGGATAACACTCCTCAAGCAATGATTGATACATTCACAATATTCTTCACTATGCTTCATTACATTGCTTACAATTCTTTATATAGCTCTCTCTATCTCCTAGGAACCTTCTAGAGAGCCTTCTCATATTTATTTCATCTAACTACCATAGTGGGCCTTTATTAATATAGTGGACCTAGTCCACCTTGCATTGAATGACCACATTATCATATATTAAATCACTTCCACTAATAATGCATAACAACATTCCCATTCGGTACCTCCCTAGGTACCCCATATTACCTTCCTAGGTGTTAACACAATGTTTGTCAAGAGGTGTTTTTACCTCAGGAAACGACACCTTGGTGAAAAGGTGCATGAAAGAAAGGGGAAAAAACCAACATTTGCTTTTTATCCTAATTTTTTGGGAAAATGATGGTCCAAGAATGTAGTGATAAAGAATGCGCTTAGATGTGAGGATGATATTGGAGTGCTCATATCTATGACGCACAGTCCATATTGGACCCCCCCTTGAGCTTCTACCTTTAACAGGGGGGTCCGAGTAGGCGATTTTCTGGCATAGGCCCCGCACTATCGTGTCAACTCCTCGTTAACTTAGACCCCCCCATGCTAAACCTATTACCACCTACCCCCCTCCCCCGCTCTGAGTATACCACTTACCACCTGCTCTCTTTCCAACACCTATCCTCCACTTACCCATTTCCCCGCCTATCACATCTCCCTTTCCACCTCCTTCTTTCTTTTCTCGACACCTGTCTCCCATGTCGCCTCCACCTATGTTGTTGTATTCCCCACTGAATCTATGACTACAGCCTCTCTTCTGCCACCATGTCACCTTCCCATGCCACATCACCTCCATCCTAGTCACCTCTCTGCCATCACGTCCTTCCACCTAGATGTTGAGCATTTGTTGTAGTATGTTATGCCTATACCAATCACCTCACCAACTCCTCCTCATTAGCCTCCACGACTATCTTCTATCTTCTCAGTCAACATATAAAAAAACTTAGGTGGAAGATGTTCACATGTTGCGGTGAGCGTGTTTATCACGTGCCAGGTTGTCTCTTCCCACTTCGATCCCGGTGAAGCAATTGGTGAAAACAAGGAAGGTGGTTGAGACATCATCGCCTTCCATAAATAGAAGGCCAGAAAGGGACCAATCGTGGAAGCAATATGTCAGTCCACTCTGACCAGAGATTATGTCTGACAGAAGACTACATGGGCAATTTGTCTAATGTATGCATGTGCAACCTGATAGATAATATCACTAATGTAAATCCTTGAATGCATGACATGATCCCACCTCAGGAAATCGGATCCAGTTCTGAGTATATGTAGGAATTGTTTCCATTTTGTTATGGTTGATGGTTGAGCTAGGCTCTTGCATTGTAAACTTTTGAAGAATTTTTTGGTTCTTTGTTATGTACTGTGATCTGATACTTCTCGTTTAATGAAAGTCAGCTTCTTTTCATCTTACTTTCCTCTGATACTGAAGTGTCTGTGATTGAAGGATTCACATGGACTATTTTTTATTGTATTGTAATGTATGTTTGGTTGCAGTGTTGTCATTAACGTTCTTCAGTTTCATGAAGTTTTGAACACAAGACAATCTTGTATTTGAACCTTTTCCTCCTTAGGCTATTGGAATACCTGATGCCCATAGAAGAACTTTATATTTTCTCCTTAAGTTCTTCATCCTACTCACCCTTACTACAACTTACTGTCGAAAGTTGAATCGAGACCTCATCTACATGTGCACACTGGTCCAATTTTATGAGTTAAAACGATATTATCTTGGGTCTCCACCCATTCGATCACTTAAAAATTATTCTTTGTGGCATACAAACTGATGGGTACTGGGCTTACCTCCAATGCATTCTAGAGGTTACTTCAGGAACTAACATTTCTGGCATCATTGTTGGGGATGAATTGAATATTTTTTTTCTAGGATAGAATGAAAACGATCTTCTGGCTCTAACGGTGTATCAGACATCAGAACCATTGAATATTTCAGCCTACACCTGGAAAATCCATTGACGTGACCCCACTGTTTCAGTTGTGGCTTCCAGAGTCAGACACATGAGGTCTACTCCACAACTACATCTAGCAACACCTGAAGATGACCTAGAGAAAATTGTCAGAAGATGAAATATCCTCCAGGAAGGAAATTCAGCTGCTATACCTGGTGATTATGGTAATTTTCATTATCCTCCTTTGACAACTCCAACATCTATTTCTCATTTTCCTATTACACCATCTGTTAGAGCTTCTAGAAGTTTAAATTTTGGGATTTCTCCTGCTGGTTTCCCCTCTCCCAGTTTCAGTGTGGAAGGCTTTGACACTCCTATTCCCCTAGGAGTTGTACCTTGGTCTAAACTGAGAACCCCTGAATATTTTCCCATTCTGAGCTTCACTACTCATCCTCCTATTAAATTTGTTGCTTTTATAGAGAGGGAAACCTTTGTTGCCTCAAGCCCTGTAGCTTTTTCCTCAAATCCCTCGTTGTTTCCCTTTCCTCTCAGATGCTCAGTTCCAGCCTCTCCTGTTTAAGATGCATCTCCTCTTGGTTCAACTCAATCTATCATACCTATGGAAGGTGATAATCCCCCTAGGAGCATAATGGATGCCATAGTGGATGAAATATATGCCCCTCTAATATTACCTCAGCTAATGAATTCCCTCCCTATTGGATATTACCTAAAATACATGCCCAAATTCATAGGAGAAGAAGACATAACTGTTGAAGAACAACTTGTTTCCTTCTACAGTTATGCAGACAATCTAAATATTCAAAATGAGGATGTGTGGATGAGATTCTTTGTCTAGATCCTTGATGGTGAGGCTAGGAAATGGTTTAGGGGGTTGAACCCTCGATCCATTGTTGGGATTAAGGATTTAGATGATGTTTTGTTGATACAATGGGGGGACAAAAAATATTTTATGTATTATATCACATAGTTTGGGTCCCTAAAGAGAAAAGAGGGAGAGTCTATCTCTAATTTCTCCAAAATATTCAACAAAATGTATAACAATATTCCTTCTAAGATAAATCCTACAGAATCCTCCACCAAAATTACTTATGCTAGTGCTTTTGACCTTGATGTCTGCCTCATGTTAAGATAGAAAAGAGCTACTTCCTTGGCTCATATGAAATATGTATCCCTAGAAGTAGAGTCCAACGTATTGGTAGTTGAAAAAATTAGGAATAAAGTTGATAGAGACAGAGGAAGGGGAAGATCTGAAGCTTCATCCTTTAGTTCCTCTGCGTCCCATCCTCAAGTAGATGAATTGACCAAACTAGTAAAATCTCTTTCTACAGAGATGGAGAAGATGAAATCGAAGGGAAGAAAGGTTATAAGAGTTCCCAAAGTACTGATAATAGAGGTAACTTCAGAAGACCAAATAATACCCCTTAGATACCTCAAAGAGAGCCTCGAAACAATGATAGGGATGATAAGAAAATCCAAACCCCTCTCCAAAATAACCTCGTTGTTGATGAAGAAGGAGAGGAAGAAGAGCTTGCTCATGAAATCCATTATCTTGGAGACACCTCCCCATTTCCTCATTTTACCCAATCTGCATATGAGGAGTCCCTCATGGACAACCAAATAAATGAGCTGAGTAAGGGGAGAAGACCAATATTAGTCCCAATAAATATAACCTCAGGTCTAAGAAGAAAGAAGGGAATTATGGCATCCTTGATCAACCTTCCAGAGAAGAGAAGTTTACTAAAGACGCAATAAACAAAAACAAGGAAAATAAAACACAAAACCCCTCACCAATATCCAAAGGTCTTGTCCTAGAAGTGAGAGAAATTATGAATCCCCCCTCCTATTTTAACTTTGAGCATGAAATTCAAAAGATTAGGATCCCGTACCCCTTTAAGAGATGGTCAAGAATGAATATTTTAAAAGGTCCCTCTCTAAACTGTTGCAGTCTAGACGATCATCTCATTCCACAAACTCAGTAAACCTTCAAGACGAAAACCCAATAGTCATCTTAGGTCCTTTGATAGAAGATGGAGGCTATTCATCCCCTCCCTTCTATACATCTATGAACATACATTAAAAGGTGTTGCCTAATTGTTTGATGGACTCAAAGGCATCTCATAATATCATGCCCAAAATTGTCATGGATGAACTTGGATTAGAAATCACAAAGACTTACCATGAATTGTATTATTTTGATTCTATGAAAGTTCAGTGTCTTGGGGTCATCAAAAATTTGGCTGCGACCTTGTTTCAGTTTCCCATGAAAAGTGTGCTCATGGATATCGTAGTAGCTAATGTGACCCCTAAGTTTGGCATGATCTTGTCAATATCTTGGATAAAAATACTTGGGGGAACATTGCATATGGACCTCACATATGCTACCATTCATGTTTTTTGGGGGGGAACATAGAATACTTTATAGAGAAGCTCAGTTGACCTATATTATTAGTGATGAAGAAAACCCCACCAACCATCCTATTTTTGCAGTTGATACAGATTTGGGATCCAACTTATTATAGCTCATTGATGCCCCTGAACCCCCTCTTGGAATTAGAAATAAGTCCCTTACTCTCTGTGAAGATTCTCCTCCGATTACAACTGTTTGAAAAATGTTCTTTGATGGAGTCTCTTTTAGAGAAGGTGTTGGTGTTGGAGTGGTCTTTGTTTCACCTGTTCAAGAAATTAAATCTCTATCCTATAAATTAGAATTTGAAACTACCAATAATGTGGTAGAGTATGAATCTCTTGTTTTGGGTTTGAGGGCTAAAAAGGACATGGGGATTGAGGATATATCATTGTTTGGGGATGCTGAGTTAATTTTACATCATATCATAAATATTTATCAAGCCAAGGACCCTCGACTTAGAAGTTACAAAAATGAAGTATGGGATCTAGTTGACAGTTTTTTCTTAGATTTCAACATTTCATTTGTTCCAAGAGAAGAGAATTCCATGGTCGATTCTATGGTTGTTTCAGCAAGTAATTTAGAGTCCCTCTACCACCTAAACTCAGGTATGATGTATAAGTGAAATATAGACCCTCTATACCTGACAATGTCCAACATTAGAAAGTGTTTGAGGATGATCTTGAAATCAAAAGATTCCTAGAGACTGTTGATGAGTTTTATGCATTACACATTGATCAAGATCTTGATTCTGAAATAAATCCTCATGCTGAGGTTTTTCTGAACAAAATTGATAATCATCATATTGTCCAGTTTCCCAGTAATCATATCCCAAAGGGACTATTTCCTTTGGAAAGACTATTTGACAGAAATAATGTCACAGTAAAGGGTAAAGTTTCAAATGAGGATGTTGATGTAGCTAAGTGTGTTGAAATAATGTAACTGCAAAGAGTATTCTTATTATTATTTTTATTTTATTCATAGGATTAATCCCCATTGTGGATTAATCATGTCGGTAATTGTATTAGGACCAAATCCCCTTTTGTGGATTGGTCAACAGACAATTGTAATAGGAAGAATAAGAAGTTGGCCCCAACAGCTATTATTGAGACCCATAAATAAACTAAAGGTGCGTTTACCCACCCAGAGTGAGAGGTCAGCCCTGCCAGTGAAGACCCTTCACACATGCCATTCTTATATATATAGAGAGGCTAGCGCCTCACTTTATCACACAACTCACTTGCTCATTCTTAAGATGCAAGTTGCATCATACCAGTTGGAGAGAGGGAGAATAATGGTGCATCTTTTGGAGAGGACTATCTATGTTGGTTTGAGTTATCTCTTGACATTGTATTGGCAATTTATGATAAGGAAGTTTTTGTTGGGTTTTCTTCCTCTAGAGGGTTTCCCAGGATAAATGTCGTATCTCTTGTGAATGTGTATTTCTCAGTGATCTTGTTCTTATGTTTCTCTTATCTATTGAAATGCAAATAACTATAATAATGGAATAAACATTAACATGGTATCAGAGCCAACCTGAAGGAAGCATATTTCACAAGATAAAAACGTCAATGTTGCAGTACCTGCAAATTATGGGTTTTCAAAAGTGAATCTTTTCAGCTCCAAAACCACCTAGAAAGTTGCACCCTCCCTGAAGGATTATTTTGGCACTTAGAGCGCACCTTTTCAGTGGTTGGATCTCCTAAAAAGTGAAACCCTAGTTTCACAAAAGTACCAGAAGTACCAGAAAACTAGTACCAGAAGTACCAGAGTACCAGAAGTACTAGAAGCACCAGTCCAGAAATATGCAGATCAGATTTGAAGGGGTAAAAATTGGCTTTTCTCAGATCCAAGTATACTAGGCTACTCGCCTCAGCCAAGCGCACCTCCTGGTAAGGTCAAAATTTGATTTTAAGCATTTTCATTTTTGGTCATTTTTCATAGCCTCAAGTACAAGATGTATGCAAGCACAAAGCTTGTTGAGAAACTAGAAGGCATAGACAACATTCGTCCCTAGAAGTATAGGATCGTTTTGATCCTTGTAGAGAATGACCTAGCGAAATTCATCAAAGAAGAAGTGGAGGAACCTGAAGATGTTGTAGAGAAAGCGAAGCATCAAAAGGACTCAATCAGGGCTCAAATAATCCTTGAAGATTCAATCAAAGACCACCTTATCCCATATGTATCATCCAAGAAAACTCTGAAGGAGATGTTTGACTATCTAAGAAAACTATATGAAGGAAAGAACATCAACCGAAAGATGAATCTAAGATCTCAATTGAAGAATACCAAGATGCAGAAAGAAGAAATGATTCAAGAATATTTATCCTGAATCTCAGAAATTAAAGAATAGTTCAAAGTGATTGGAGACACCATAGATGAAGATGAATTTGTAATGACGGCCCTAAATGGTCTCACAAGACCTTGGGATGCTTTCATCCATACGATATGTGCTAGAAAGGAGAAACTAGAGTTGGAGAGCCTATGGGAAGAATGCATCCAAGAAGAGACAAGGGTAGCCAACCGTGAAGCACTACTAGCAAGGGATGATGATAATTCCCTAGCTACTCATACAAAATGAGGAAGGAAGAAACCTTACTTCAAAAGGGAAACTCATAGAGAACCTCAACCATCAAACAAATTCAACAACCAAGAATCTCATCCAAGAAATTTTCAGAAGAAAGGACAATGCAAGGGATGAGATATATCATACATACAATGCTATAATTGTGATAATATGGGACATAAGGTGAATTCTTGTCTAGTTAGAAGAGAATAATACAAGAGGAAGCACAAAAGGCAACATGCACACATAGTCGAAGATCAAGAACCACCTATGAAGATGATTAAGGACCGTGTCTTGATCTCATCTCTCTCAGGATCTATATCACTTGGAGAGGACACATGGCTCATTGATAGCGGTGCATCAAAACACATGACGGGTAAGAAAAATACTCTCTTTTATTTTAGAAAATAAGTTTTCTCAGAAAGTGACTCTTGGACACGATTATCAATATCCCATCAAGGGAGTAGGAGAATCAAACTACAAGCTAGATTCATAAAACTCAATAACAATGAAGGACATACTCTATGTATCGGGATTAAAGAAGAACTTACTCTCCATATCAACTTTAGACACTAAAGGCTATAGAGATGCCTTCATAGATGGAGAATTTCTTATGTGGGCTAAGGGAGAAACCTTAAATGAAGCAATCGTCATCGAAAATGAAGAAAATGGCTTGTATAAACTAAAGAGTCACCCAAAAAACACCATGACTCATGCCATCAAAAACTCAAGTGAACTTTTGCATAGAAGACTAGCCCACATCAACTACAAGGCACTACCATACATATGCAAAGTTGTCACAGGTTTACCAAAACTCAATGTTGATCAAGAAGGCATATGCAATGGATGTGCGCAAGGGAAAAATACCAAGAACCCTTTTCCAAAAAGGGATAGCAAAGTAGAAGGAGTATTGGAACTCATTCATTCAGACGTGTGTGGCCCAATGCCATCATCCTCCATTAGTGGTTATGTATACTATGTATAATTTATTGATGAATATTCTCGTAATACCTGGATATATTTCTTGAAATCTAAAGATGAAGTATTCAGTAAATTCAAGGAATTGAAAGCCTTGATAGAGAATCTTTCTGAAAGAAAGATTAAGATACTGAGGTCAAATAATGGAGGAGAATATACCTCAAAAGAGTTCATGAAATTATGGAGAGATGTTGGGATCAAGAGGGAACTCACTACTCCCTATAATCCTCAACAAAATGGTGTAGCTGAAAGGAAGAATAGAACAATTATGGAAGTTGTAAAGACCATGATTCATGATCAATATCTTCCTATGTGCTTATGGGAAGAAGCAACAATGGCAGTTGTTTATGTGCAGAACCGATTATCCCATAGCACACTTGGGTTCCAGACCCTAGAAGATATGTTCACCAGAAAGAAGCCATAGGTAATCCACCTAAAAAATATTTGGTTATCCAGTGTTTATTCATATACCAAAAGAGAAAAGAAACAAGTTGGAACCCTCCGGAAAGAAGGGAATATTTGTGGGATATTGTGAGGTGTTCAAGGCCTTTAGAATCTACATACTTGGTCATCACCACATTGAAATCAGCAGGGATGTGACCTTTGATGAATAATTAGCAATTAAGAAATCAAGAAGATGCCAACTTGAAGAAGTATATGAAGAGGAACCTGTAAATCCTAGGATTACAGAATCCGTGAGGGAAGTTCCCAGAACTGTAGAACCTGTAAGGGAAGTCGTAACTTCCCCTGATGAGGAGACTCCTGAAGATCATGATATAACATAAGTTCAAGAACCTCCTCAAATGACCTTCTCCCATAAAAGAAAKCATGTTTGGGCAAGAGAGCTTATTCAAGATGGAGAGAAGTATGGTGTTCCAGAAGGAACCACGAGACATGTGAAAATACCAAAGCCATTCTCCAGTTACACRGCTTTGATGTGCAATATACTTGATGAAGAACCTACATGCTTTGAAGAAGCCATTCAAAAGAAGGAATGGGTAGATGCCRTGACAAAAGAATACCAATCCATAATAAATAATGATGTATGGGAAATAGTTCCCAGACCAAAARGTAAGGATGTGGTATCATCAAAATGGCTCTTCAAAATAAAACATGATGTCGATGGAAGTATTGAGAAATATAAAGAAAGATTTGTCACTCGTGGATTTTCCCAGAAGGAAGGCATTGACTATGAAGATACATTCGTGCATGTGGCCAGATACACTTCGATTAGAACCATCATAGCTCTCACAACTAAGATGAAATGGAAACTGCACCAGATCGACGTGAAGACAACTTTCCTAAATGGTGTTATCGAAGAGGAAGTGTATATAGAGCAACCCCAAGGATTTGAGGTTGAAGACATGAAGACTCATGTATACAGATTGAAGCAAGCTCCCAGAGCTTGGTATGGCCATATAGACAGTTTCTTGACGAGCTTAGGCTTTACCAAGAGTAAAGGAGACTCAAATCTCTACTTCAAAATTATGGATAATGAACTAGTAATCCTACTATTGTATGTGGATGACTTATTCTTAACTGGAGAAGAAAATCTCATCACTGAATGTAAAAAGAGACTTGTCGTAGAATTTGAAATGAAAGACCTTGGTCTAATGCATTACTTCTTAGGTATTGAGGTATGGCAGAGTCCAAAAATGATCTTCCTTAACCAAGGGAAGTACAAAGTTGAAATCTTAAAGAGATTCAACATGCTAGAGTGTAAGTCCATGAATACACCCATGGAAATGAAACTAAAGTTGTTGGTCGATACTTCGTCAGACTTGATAGATGCCACACTGTATAGATAGATTATTGGATCAATGATGTACCTGACAAACACCAGACCAAACATTTGTTTTGTAGTGAACACCTTCAGTTAGTTTCTCGTAGAGCCCAGATGTGTTCACCTAGCAGCTGCAAAACATGTGATGAGGTACCTTAAAGGTATAATGGATTATGGTCTCAACTATGATGGAGATCATGACTTCACATTGAGTGGATACACTAATTCAGATTAGGCATGAAGCGTTGCTGACAGAAAAAACACTTTCGGGCGTTGTTTCATTTTGGGATCAATGATGATCTCATGGTAGAGTAGGAAGCAATCAAGTATTGCTCTCAGCACAGCGGAAGCATAGTACATTACCGCATGTTCTGCTAGCTATGAAGCTATATGGCTTTGAAATTTGTTGACTGGCCTATTTGACTTGGAGATGAGAGCAACCGTGATTCTATGTGACAACCAGAGCTGCATAAAGATGACAGAGAATCATGTATTCCATGATAGGTCGAAGCACATAGAGATCTGCTATCATTTCATCTGCAACATGGTACAGAGAGGAGCCTTGAAGCTCCAGTACATTAGCATGGATGAATAGGTTACTGATGTGTTGACCAAACCTCTATCTCGCGTAAAGTTTGAACACTTTTGAGATAAGCTTGGTATAGTCCGAAAGGACCCTCTCTGAAAGGGGGAGTATATATATACATATTCCTTGCTTATGACCTCGCTATTAGATGTAAAGCAAGATGAGTCATTGCTTCTAACCTTGCTATTAGATGTAAAGAAAGATGTTGTGTGTTCCTTGCTTCTGAACTCACTGTTAGACATACAGAAAAATGAGTCATTGCTTCTAACCTCGTTCTTAGATGTAAAGAAAGATGTTGTGTGTTCCTTGCTTCTGACCTCACTGTTAGACGTAAAGCAAGATGAGTCATTTCTTCTGACCTCGCTGTTAAACGTAAAGCAAGACATTGTGTGTTCCTTTCTTCTGACCTCATTGTTAGATGTAAAGCAAGATGAGTCATTGATTCTGACCTCATTGTTAGATGTAAAGCAAGACGCTCTGTGTATTCCTTTCTTCTGACCTAGTTGTTAGACGTAAAGCAAGATGATTCCTTGCTTCTGACCTCATTGTTAAACATAAAGCAAGATGATGATGTGTTCCTTGCTTCTGACCTAGTTGTTAGACGTAAATAAATATGATTCCTTGCTTCTGACCTAGTTGTTAGATGTAAAGAAAGATGATGTATACCTTGCTTCTAACCTCATTGTTAGATGTAAAGAAAGATGTGACTAACACTGAGATACCATCCTAACAACTCTGACATTGATCTAGTGTAGTACTGTGATGTGCCAGCCTAGTGTTGGGATGAGGTATCATTTTTACTGATACATATTGATGCAGATGATGATGACATTCTTTCGAGAATGATGATGCTGGCGATGAAGAAAACTTCCAATGACTTGTAAATATGCCATCCAATGCTCCAAGATGATATTGATGATACTATCCTCCTGATTCCATTGATGATGCAGACCTCTCTCGCTTGATGCTGTTGAAGAATACCCTTCTTGTTCAGGGGGAGTGTTGAAATAATGTAACTGCAAAGAGTATTCTTATTATTTTTGTTATTTTATTCATAGGATTAATCCCCATTGTGTATTAATCATGTCAGTAATTGTATTAGGACCAAATCCCCTTTTGCGGATTGGTCAATAGACAATTGTAGTTGGCAGAATAAGAAGTCGGCCCCAACAGTTATTATTGAGACCCATAAATAAATTAAAGGTGGGTTTACCCACCCAGAGTGAGAGGTCGGCCCTACCAGTGAAGACCCTTCACACGTGCTAGTCTTGTATATATAGAAAGGCTAGCGCCTCACTTTATCACACAACTCACTTGCTCATTCTTAAGAGGCAAGCTAAAAACATACCAGTTGGAGAGAGGGAGAAGAGTGGTGCATCTTTTGGAGAGGACTATTTGTATTGGTTTGAGTTATCTCTTGACATTGTATTGGCAATTTATGATAATGAAGTTTTTGTTGGGTTTTCTTCCCCTAGAGGGTTTCCCAGGATAAATGTCGTGTCTCTAGTGAATGTGTATTTCTCAGTGATCTTGTTCTTATGTTGCTCTTATCTATTGAAATGAAAAGAACTATAATAATGGCATAAACATTAACAGAGTGCAATATTGGTACAGAGAAGGATCCAAAATTTGTCAAGTTGTCAAGCATCCTGTCAAGGGAACAAAGGGCCGAGTATGCCAAGCTGATAAAAGAGTTTGTTGATGTGTTCGCCTAGACATATGAATATCTCAGAACATACGACACAAATTTCATTGAGCATAAGATCCCATTGAAGGAAGAGGTCAAAGCATTTAGACAGAAATTGAGACAAATAAACCCCATGTTGTTTCCCATTATCAAAAGGGAGGTAAAGAAGTTGTTGGATGCCCAAATCATTGTACCTTTGATATATTTTGAATGGGTAGCCAACCTGGTCCTAGTAAGAAAAAATAATGGAGAAATAAGATTGTGTGTCGATCTTAGGAACCTGAACAAAATATCTAAGAAGGACAATTACCCTTTGCTAAAGATGGAACACATATTGTAGAGGGTGATAGGTGCATCCAAGATGTCCATGATTGATGGATTTTCTGGCTATAATCAGATTTTCGTCCTGCCTGAAGACAGAGAAAAGATAGCCTTCACCACTCTTTGGTGTACATTCATGTATGCTACAATGCCCTTTGGATTGATGAACATGGGGGATACCTTTCATCGAGCTATGAACATCGCCTTCATTAGAGAAAAGGATAAATTTGCAGTCATCTACTTGGATGACATTACATTTTTTTCCAGGTCTGATAAAGAACATTGTTAGCATCTAAGAAAGTTCTTCTTAAAATGCAGAAAGTTTGGTCTCTCCCTAAATCCCAAAAAATCTCTATTCACCATGCAGGAGGGAAAATTGTTGGGACACATAGTATTGGCTGAGGGGGTCAAAATTGATTCAATTAGGGTAGAATCTATCTGAACCTTTTTGCTTTCCATATCCAAGAAGGAGGTTAAATATTTCCTAGGAAAAAATAATTTTCTGAGAAGGTTTGTTTCATTTTTTTTTGAATTGTTAAAGTATATTACAACCATTCTCTAGAAGGAGATTGAAGTGAGAGGGACTGTTGAATCCAGAAATTCTTTCAAAAAAATCAAGAAGGCCTTGACTGAGGCACCTATTCTTATCAGTCCTGATTACTCCAAAGATTTTCTAATTTTTTCCTTTGCTTCTTTTGATACAGTAGGAGTTTCTTTATTGCATAAGAATGATCAATAGCTAGAGAAACCTATTTCCTTTTTCAGTAGAACACCGAGGGACACAGAGATAAAATATGACATCATGGAAAAACAAGCCTATGCTTTGGTGAAATCCCTCAAGGATTTCAACATCTATGTCCTACATTCAAAATTTATTGCATATGTTCCTTCAGCTTCTGTAAATGACATTCTCATTCATCCTGACATAGATGAAATATGGAGCAAGTGGATTGCCAAAATCCTTGAATTTGATCTGGAAATAAAGCCCACCAAAATAGTTAAAGGCCAAGGTTTAGCCAAGATATTGGATAAATCTAATTGCATAGATTTGGGGGTTAACTTCATCAACACTTCCTCAGGTAATCAACAAACTAAGTTATCTGATGAAGGTTCTCAGGACAACCCCCCATTGGAAGAAATCATCTGGTACAAAGATATTATATTTTTTCTACAAGAGTTACGACCTCCAGATGGTATGGGGGAAAAAGGGCAAGAGCTTTAAAGCTTAAAGCAATTAAATACTTCCTTATTGATCGAGTCTTATACTGGAAAGGCCCTCTAGGAGTACTTTTAAGATGTTTAGATCCACAAGAGGCCCAAAATATTGTGCTTGACTTTCATGAAAATCTATGTGGGGGAAATCACTTCTGGAGGACCATAGCATATAAGATTCTCAGGGCCGTATATTTCTGGCCTACTCCATTCACTTATGTCTGTATGAAAATCAGGGCTTGTGTTAAATGTCAGACATTCAGTGGGAAGCAACAACTCAATTCTTTTCCTTTGAAGCCCGTGGTAGCTTCAAGACCCTCTCAGCAATGGGGCCTAGATTTTATTGGGGAAATTCATCCTGCTTCAAGTAGTCAACATAGATGGATATTGACTACCACATATTACTTTACTAAGTGGATAGAATACATCCCCACAAGGAGTTCTTCCCACAAAGTAATCATTGGTTTTCTTGAAGACATTATGGCAAGATTTGGTTGTTCGAACATAACCATCACTGATAATGCTGCATCTTTCAAGGATGAACCATTGATCTAGTTTTGTGAACAATTTGGAATTTCACTAATTCACTCAACTCCTTACTACACCTAAGGGAACAGAATCACAGAGTCCTCAAATAAGGGCCTTATAAATATCATCAAAATAATTCTAGAGGACAAAAAAAAATCATGGGATTCAAAGATCAAATTTTCTCTATGGGTTGATAGAGTGACAACAAAGAGATCTCTTTGTTTCTCTCCTTTTCAGCTTGTGTATGGAGTTGAGGCCATATTTCCTTCTCAGCTCGCCTTGCCAGTAGAAAAATTCTTCCAAGACTACCAAGGGAAGCCTGATGATATGATCAAAAGAATGCAACAGCTGGTGGAAGTGCACCAGACTAAAGAGAAGATATTGTACAAAGCACATGAACATCAACAAAAGATCAAGCAAGATTTATAAAAGAGGACTTCCAACTGGGAGATCTAGTACTCAAATGGGATGCACCCAAACAGGACAACGACAAGCATGGTAAATTTGAAGCCTTGTGGATCAAACCCTTCAACATCTCTGAGAGATTTCCAAATAACACTTACATGTTGTAGAATTTAGAGGGTGATGAAGTTTTTGGTGGCCCTGTTAATGGGAATTTTCTGAAGAAGTTTTTTGTCTGAGCCATGAATGGTTTCCCATGTCATTGTAAATATAATTTTTCTTTCTTTTTTAATAGTTGACTCCACATCCCAACACTAAAGCACTAAATATTCTAAATTTCTTAGAGTCTTGCAGGGAGGTCTCTATCCCCCATGGATCCTAATGTTAGCACAATGTTCGTAAAGAGGTGTTTTTCCCTTAGGAAATGGCATCTTGGTGAAAAGGTGCATGAAAGAAAGGGGAAGAAACCCACTTTTTTGTTTTATCCTAAGTTTTTGTGAAAATGATGGTTTGGGCGTGTAGTGATAAAGAATGTGCACATATGTGTGAAATATTGGAGCACTCATATATACGGTGCACAGTCCATATCGAACCCCCCCGACCCTCTTCCTTTAACAGGGGGGTCCGAGTAGGCAGTTTTCTGGTGCAGGCCCTGCACTATCATGTCAAATTCTCATTAACTCATAACCCCCCTGTGCTAAACCTCTTACCACCTACTCCCCCTCTGAGTAGACCACTTAAAGCCTTCACTTACTGCCTTCTCTCCTACCAACACTTGTCCTCCACTCACCCATTTCCCTGCCTATCACATCTCCATTTCCACCTCCTCCTCTCACTTCTCAACACATGTCTCCCATGTCACCTTCACCTATGTTGTTGTTGTCCCCACTGTGTCTACCATCGTAGACTCTCTTCTGCCACCATGTCAACTTCCCATGCCACATCACCTCTATCCTAGTCACCTTTATGCCATCACGTCCTTCCACCTGGACGTCGAGAATTTGTTGTAGTCTATTATGACTACACCAATCACCTCTTCATCACCTCCTCTTCAGCCTCCACGACCTCCTACCATCTTCTCAGTCAACATCTAGTAAATATCAAGTGGAAGATATTCACAGGTTGTGGTCAACGTGTTTTTCACATGCTAGGTTGTCTCTGCCCACTCCGATCCCGATGAAGTAGTTAATGAAAATAAGGAAAGTGGTTGAGACATTGTCTCCTTCCATAAATCGAATGCCAGAAAGGGACCAATCGCAGAAGAAAGATGACAATCCAGTATGACCAGAGATCAAGTCTAACATAAGACTGCATGGGAAGACTGACTAATGTCTGCATGTGGAGCCTAATAGAGAATCTCACTAATGTAAAGCCTTGAACGCATGATATGATCACACCTCAGGCAATCAGAGACATTTTTAAATATATGTAGGCATTTTTTCCATTTTTTTATGGTCGATGGTTGAGCTAGGCTCTCACATTGTAAAATTTTGATGACGTTTCTGGTTCTCTGTTATGTATTGTGATCTGAGACTTCTCGTTTAATGAAAGTCAACTTATTTTCATATTACTTGCCTCTGATAGTGAAGTGTCTGTGATTGAAGGATTCACATGGATTATATTTTACTGTATTGTAATGTATGTTTGGTTGCAGTGTTGTAATTAACATTCTTTAGTATCCTAAAGTTTTGAATACAAGAGGATCTTGTATTTGAACCTTTTCCTCCTTAGGCTACTGGAAGACTTGATCGCCATAGAAGACCTTTATATTTTCTCCTCAAGTTGTTCCTCCTACTCACCCTTACTACAAATTATTGATAGAATTTTAATTGATACCTCACCTACATGTGCACATTGGTCCAGTTTTCTGAGTTAAAATTATATTATCTTGGTTCTATGCCCATTCGACCGCTTCAAACTTATTCATTGTGACATACAAACTGATGGGTACCGGGCTTACCTACAATGCAATCTGGAGGTGACTTCTAGAACTAACACTAGGTATACTACGTTCCATCCCCCTTCACATGTTTCATCCTTGAAAAACGAGAAGAAACCATACAATATGATCGATTAAGAAATCTATCGAATTGGTACCAGGTACGACCATCCATTCTTCCCAATGGAATTCGAACATGATGTCCATATGTTGCCTTGCCACCCTAATCTTTCTCTGCATCATGTTGGGGTTTCCATGGGATTGTTTCAATATCTTGATCTCTTCTCGTAGTGTCGGTAGTCCTCCATGCACTTATTGATCGATTTCTTTTCTGGTGCCCTACTAGTGCATAAATATGTTGATGCATATGCCCTTATCTTAATGAATGTTGTGTCTCTATATGATGTGGATGAAGATATACAACAATTGTAGGAATATGTTCTTTTTTATTCAAATATGCAACACTATGTTCCTTTGAGTCAATGACCTCCTTAGCTTCTTGATTATGTCCTTCTTGTAGTTTTTCTTCATCTCCTTCTGTAGACTCTGCCTATGATTCAACTTCAGATTTGACAATAACTTCTTTGCTAGATTCCATGGGCCCATCTTTCTTATTAAGAGACACATCCTTCAATGTAATTTTCTTTTTCTTGTACCAAAGGTTTATAAACTTATTTTTCACATTAATATTAATGGTACCCATCCGTTCTATCCAAGGACATCCCAAAACAATGTCTTCAACACCCATATCTAGAGCCTCAAAATATGAATGCAACACATATTTATCCATACTGAGCTTCAAATACTTAAAAATTTTAACATTTTAACCTAAAACATGTGTGGTTTGAATATTCTTTGTTGGAATTTGCAATCTATTAACAAACTGAATATTGATAAAAATTTGTTTGCAACTGCGGTTGATAGAAGCAATGACATTTTCTTTATGAATACAACCATGAACTTGTAATATAGATTTTCCACATGAAAATAAACCCTTGGTGATCTCTGTATCATTATGTTTTCCAAGAGACCACCTATCTAACAATATTTGTTCAAATTCTCCATTGGAGAGTGTCATCATCTCCTTATAATTAAGCGATTTCCACCAAATGGTAGCATTACCTTGTAATTTGTGAGCTACCCAATGGGGCCAATTATCTTACCATGTAGACTTTATTTATTTAATGAATGCTTCAATACTAGGGCCATCACATTTCATTGTAAAATACATCTTGCTATGAAAAACCTCAAAAATAGAACAAAGGTTTTAAAAATAAATCACCACAAAAAATTGTGGTTTTTTCCAGAAAAAACCCTGAAAACTGTTGAATTTAAAATGCTCATAACTTTACTTCCTCGACTCTATTTCAACCAATTTTATTTTTAAAAATGGTTATTTTTCTAAGAGGAATTCAAATATCGAATTTGTTTGGCCAAATTATACACAAAAAGTTTAATATCTGAACCTGAAGTGTGTCGCCCTCTTTTTTCCTTGGAAAAAAATATGCAAAAAGAGAAACAAATTCTTCCCTTCTTTGTCCAAGGAAAGTGCTCTGATACCAATTATTAAGTACCTGAATAGATCTGAAGATAAATCTCAAAATAAACCAATAATAAACACCAAACCCTTCACCAAATACTGAACACAAGTAATACTCAAAACCCTTGAGGTAGGGTAACACCATATATTAATCCTTATGGAAGGATTGTTGATTAAGGTTGCTTGTCATTGATATCAACCCTTGAAAAAAGCCCCGTAGCACAAAGGTTTGGGTAATGGACCCAATATTGTTTTATTTGAATATGACTCATTATTGTTTTTTCCTGGTTGATAAGAAGTAAATATGGATGAACTCCAAAGTGGTCCCCTTATGGTGAAAGCCCTCATGGGAAGACACTTTGTGGAGTAAGATAACCCATGCTTAATTGTCGAATAATGAGATGAAGGACAATGAACTTTTTAGGGAAATTATCCTAGATGGATATTGTTTGTCATGTCATTTTTGGTGGTATGTAGAACATCACATAACTCCTCACGGTTAGAGAATTATGACAATGTGAAGTTGGAGAACCCAGGTTTGGGTAATGGACCCAAGTTTGTTTGATGGATAATAGTATATTTTTTCTATATTTGGAGGTAATACTATTCTATATGGATAGTACATGTCATTCCATTTCTTGTGGTATGTGTAATGTCACATAAATCCTCACGGTTTGAGATTTATGGCCTTATGAAGTTGGAGGACCCTCATATGTCATCTAGAAGCCCCAAAAGGTCAAAGTAGTCAAAGTGGTTTAAGAGACTTTAAAAGGTAAATAATAAAGTAAAGTGATGAGTATATTATAATTAAAATTGAATACAAAATAAATTATTTCAATAATAAATTTAATGGAGAAATTAGAAGTGGGTTAACCCTAAAATAAGGAAAGTGGGCCAATTGACCTAGAAGATGTTTTTAAGGAAGCTACTTGGAGAGTATAAATAAGAGGCAAGGCTCTCTCATTTTAATCCAACTTGAGCATATTTAATATATATAGGTGTATGAGTTAACCAAGGATATCTAAGCCTAATTTCTTAGGGAAGGTGAAGAAAAGAAGGTCGAAATGCAAGGAAGGATAAATTATTTTGATGGTTCTTTCTAAGGTATGTTATTTACAAGTTATCTCACCATTTTCTCTATAACATTTTTTATATAATGATTCAGACCTTGAAATTTCTATTCCATTGATACAACATACCCAATTATCTTTGGTAAACAATTCATCTTGTGGGTCACTGTATTTTGGGATTTACACTCCGTGGAAAACAGGTTTTGTGGCTAGTCCTGAAACTACTCAAAAGCAGGTGTTTCGTGTAAAAACATCATAACTTCTTCATAATAGATCCAAATTTAGTGAGACCAAATGTGTTAATTAGAGTACAATATTTAGTATGTTGTATAACAGTTTTAGATAAATTCAACAAATATTTAGTGGGGGGCACGCTCTACAAGGTCACTCTCTAGAATAATCTAGAATTTAGCAAGGTATGTCATTTTTTCTATAACTCCTTTTCTGAGAAGTTCCAAGTAGTGAAACCTAGAGGATTTGCATAAATAACATTGAAGATTTTTTTTATAAGTTTCATATCTATATACATTACAGGTTCAAATTTATGATTACTTCAAGTTAGGGTTGTTGAGTAATCCAAAACTAGGCATATGAGACTAAAGAAACGTTTGATGAAATTGCTAGTCTCTTGTTGTTAAAGTTAAGGAAGGATTGCAAGAATGTGATCATATAAACCAAGCCTATTACAAAGCTACAAATCATATTTGGATGATGAAATTGATGAGGGATTTTGGTTGAGGTACATGTTGAGTACATGATTGAGACAAGTAGTTGATGAGTTGGCACATACATGAGGTGTATAGTTGATTATGTTGGTACATATTGATGAGTCATAGTTGATTAGTAGTTTACACATGATTGGTACATACTTGGTACATGGTTGGATGCACTTGTTTATGGTACAAGTTGATTACATGTTGTTTGGTACAGGTTGGTGCATGGTTGATGCACTTGTTTATGGTACAGGTTGATTACAGGTTGTTTAGTATAGGTTGGTGCATGGTTGATGCACTTGTTTATGGTACATGTTGATTATAGGTTGTTTGGTATAGTTTGGTGCATGGTTGATGCACTTGTTTATGGTACATGTTGATTATAGGTTGAGGTACAGGTTGATGCATGGTTCAAATTTATTTGCACACATTTACAATGTTATATATCACAGTGATCATGTGACAGTGCTTCCATCATTCTACTTCTACTTTAGGGTGGCAGTATGGGGAAATGATAGGTGGTTGTAGCCACCTTTCAATTGTATTCAGAGAACATAGGGGGTTGTATCCTCCTTTTGGTTGTAGCTAGAGAATTGGGGAGTTGAAGCTTCCCTTAGGTTGTAGCCTGAGAAACTAGGGGGTTGGAGGATCCTTCTAGTTGTAGATAGAAAAAAAGGAAGTTGGTGCTTTCAATGAATGTAATTCTTCAAGACATATAAGAAAAAACATTCTGTGGTTTTCTCCCGATTTGGGTTTCCACGTAAAACACTGGTGTACTATGTATGTGTGTGATTGTTTATTTCTGACTGCTCATTATTGGATAATAATTCTACATTGATATAACATTTGAAGAAAAAAATTTATAATTACGCTATTACTGATTCACCCCCCCTCTCAATAATCCAACAATTGGTATCAGAGCAGGTTCCTTTAGAAATTAGTTTAACCACTGAAAGGTAGATCATGTAGAGTACCAACTCATATAAAAATGGAATACCACAGTTTGATGGACAAAAGTATATTTTTGGAGCATAAGGATGAAGACATATATACAGGCACAAGGATTTCAAGTTTGACAATCAATTGTAGATGTATACACAACACCAGTTGTTCCACCATCAAATGACAAAGCAGTGAAACTTGGGGAAAATAATTCCAAAGCCAAAAAATCACTTTTGAATGGTCTCAATGATATGGTATTCACCAAAGTTGCACATTATAAATATGCTAAAGACATTTGGGACAAGCTTCAAAATATTTATGAAGGAGATTCAAAAGTTAAAGAAGCAAAGCTTCAAACTTACAGAGGTCAGTCCGAACAAATAAAAATGAAGGAAGATGAAGATATTGCAGTGTACGTCTTACGAGTCGATGAAACAGTGAATACAATCATAGGATTGGGAGAAGAAATCGAATAATCTGTAATTGTTCAAAAGGTACTAAGATCTCTTGCTATGAGAGTCAAACCTAAGATATCATCACTAGAATAAATATTGGATCTAAACTCAATAAGCATGGATGAACTGCATGGAATCTTCACAGCATATGAGATGAGAACTTAACAGGAAAATCCAGATGTAAAACAGGTAGCCTTCAAAGCATATAAAAGATCAAAGCAAAAGAAAAAGGAACAATAAGAATATAGTAGCAACAATGATGTCTTGGAAGATGATGAAGAAGTGACCAACTTCATCAAAAGACTAAACAAGGGAACCAACGGTAGGTATAGAGGTACGATTCCTTTAATTTGTTTTGATTTTGATGGTATTGGTCATTTTTCTAACAAATGTCCTCATAAGAAAAAGAGAAATGATGAAGGTTACTAAAAACGCAGACAAACATATAAAGGTAAAAGAACTACAAAGAAAGTTTTCAAGAAAAGTTTTTTCACCAAAGAAGACATCTCATCATAAGATGAAGATGAAGTCAATGATAGTGAAATGGGGATATTTCTATTCATGGTAGTAGAAGACTCTGATAAAGAAGACTCCGAAGAAGAATATGAAGAAGCATATGAAGAAGAAATTGAAGAGGCAGAAGTTGACTTCCAAGAAGAATTAATGAGTTCCATAGAATTTATCATAAGAGAAAAGAAGGAAAACAAGAAACTACAAGAAGAACTAGATAAGAAAAAAGACACTCAAGAACTAGAACAAATGATCACAAAATTGAAGTTTCAAATAGAAGAAGATAAAAGAATTGAAGAAGATCTCAAAGAACATCTAGAAGGAAAGGACAGAATCATTGGAAACCTAGAAGCAAAATATTGCCACACTAAGAAAGGATATTCAAAATAAAAATATAAAGAGTAGCTCAAAAGTTCTGGATGACATTATCAACAGTAAAAAATCTCATCTTGACAAGTTCATACTTGGATACAATCAGACATAAAAGGGATCAAGCTCTAAAACAACAAAGAAAGAAACAAATCCAAAAAGTTATGCAGAAACAATCAAAGGGGATAAAAAGATATACAAGGAATATTACAGGGACACTCCTCCACTGAGAAGATTAAGATTTCAAAATCAACAACAGGTAATAGGCCTCAAGAAGAAGAAGGATTCATAAGAGCACCTCTTTCAAAATATCTTCAACTACCAGGTATCAAATTATATTTTTTGGTTTGTGTTATGCATGTAATAATTTTGGACATAAAGTTGTAGATTGCAGAGCTAACAACAAGAACAATAACTACTTTGAGAGCCATACACAAAAGGGTTATTCAAGAATACCTAGTGAAACACAAAGAAGAAGTTACAACAGGTTTGAATCTTTGAGCACTGAAGTGGAATGTTACAAATGTAACAATTTTGGACACATGGCAAAAAATTGCAGAATGAAAGTCCCTCTTAAAGAACCTCAATAGAGTCACAAACAAGAACCTCAGAAAATGACATGGATAAGAAAGGAAGATCAGTATAGCAATGAAGAATGCACAGTCGCTCTACAAGATAAATAAAAGAATTGTGGTTGGTATGTTGACAGTGGATGTTCAAAACATATGACAGGTGATAGAGATAAGTTTCTTACATTACAAAAGGAAAGAGATGGATTAGTCTCCTTCGAAAATGATGATTCAGCCAAAATCATTGGAAAAGGCACAATCTGAATTGGGAACAAGAATGAAAAGGCATAAAATGTTCTACTAGTAGAAGATATGAAACATAATCTTTTAAGTGTGATTCAAATGTGTGACCAAGGTCATAAAGTTACTTTCGATTCACAAAAGTGTGAGATAAGAAAAGAAGGGCCAGGGAAATTGGTCCCTACAAATACAAGAACTTCAAGCAACATATATGTATTAAGCGAAATTGGAAATGAAAAGTGTGTCTAGGAAAGGAAGATGAAAGTTGGCTATGGCACAGAAGAATGGGTCACATGCATTTTGATAACCTTGTCAAAGTCAGCAAAAGAGAAGCAGTTAGAGAAATTCCCCAGATCACGAAACCAACCAACACTTTATGCAAGCATTGCGAACAAGGAAAGCAAACAAAGACCAGGTTCAAATAAAAGGAATATTCAACAACAAAACCACTATAAATTGTGCATACTGATCTAGTTGGACCAACTGCAACAAAAGGCTTAAAAGGTGAGAGATACTTTATGTTATTAGTTGATGATTATACAAGAATTATCATTGTTTTCTTTCTCAAGAACAAGTCAGAAGCTTTTGAAAATTTCAATATCTACAAGGAAATGGTTGAAAATGAGATGGATTCAAGAATCAAATGCTTAAGATCGGATAATGGAGGAGAATTCACCTCAAAGGAATTTATGGACTACTGCAACAATCATGGAATAAA
>ML787837.1:473505-496518 GCA_009831015.1 Picea engelmannii | reverse complement strand
GGTTACTCAAGTACAAGGAAAACATACAAGTATTACAATCTAATATTAAACAAAGTTGTGGAAAGAATCAACGTAACAATTGATGAAACAGGCAGACCAGAATCAAAGGAAGAATAAAACAAATCCATGGAACAACTTTTCGAAGAAGAAGATGAAAAATAAGTAGAAGATGAACATGAATATGAAGAGAATCTAATAGAAGTAGAAGAGAAATTTCAGCAAGTATCTCCAAAGAAACCTAGCAAGCGAGTATAGAAGAATCATCCTTTAGATCAGATTATTGGAAACAAAGATGCATGAGTTGAGACTAGAAGAAAAATTTGTTCACCAGAACAAACACACCTAGCACTCTTATCTACAATTGAACCAAACTATTTTGAAGAAGCCAACAAGGATGAATTTTGGAATAAGACCATGGATGAAGAATTGGATCAAATAGAGAAAAATGACACTTGGGAATTGGTCCCAATACCAAAGAATAAGAATGTGATCGACACAAAATGGGTTTTTAGGAATAAATTGAATGAAGATGGACATGTTACAAGGAACAAATCTAGATTGGTATGTAAAGGATTTGCACAGATTGAAGGAATCAACTTTGAAGAGACATTTTCCCTAGTTGCCAGAATGGAAGCAATCCATTTTCTTTTAGCTTATGGATGCTCCAAAAATGTTAAAGTATATTAGATGGATGTAAAATCATATTTTATGAATGGGGAACTTGAAGAAGAAGTCTACATTGATCAACCAAAAGGATTTCAGTTGTCAGAGAACACAAAAAATGTGTTTAAATTAAAGAAGGCCTTGTATAGTCTAAAACAAGCTCCTAGAGCATGGTACTCTAGACTGGATAAGTATCTACAGCAAGCATGGTTTAGAAAAGGAAGTACAGACATCAACCTCTACATCAGGTTAAGTCAAGGTAATATTTTATTAATTGAATTTTATGTTGATGATATTATTTTTGGTAGTGATGATGACAGGTTAAGCCATAAATTTGCAAAAGACATGCAGAATGAATTTGAAATGTAATTACTTTGAGAACTATCCTTCTTTTTGGTACTTCAGATACGTCAAAGCAACCAAGGAATTTTTATTTCTCAAACCAAGTATATAATAGAAATGTTAAATAGGTTTGGAATGGAAGATTGCAAACCCATTATCACTCCCATGCAAACTAGTTGTAAGTTAAGGAAAGATGATGATTAAAAGTCTACAGATCAGAGGCAATACAGGTCAATTATTGGCAACCTACTATATGTGACAACATCTAGACCAGATGTAATGTAGGAAGTTGGAAAGGTGGCATGATTTCAAGCAACACCAAAGGAATCACATGTATTCTCAGTAAAGAGCATATCCAAATATCTCAAAGGAACAAAAGAGTTTGGATTATGGTATCCAAAAGGAAAAGATCTACCACTTATTGCCTACACAGATGCAGATTGGGAAGGTTGTATTAATGACTGGCGAAGCACCAGTGGAGCAACGTTCTACTTAGGTGAGTGTTTGGTATCATGGCTAAGTAAGAAACAATCATCAATATCTCTATCTACAACTGAGGCAGAGTATATTGCAGCAACAACATGTTGTACACAGGTTCTTTGGATGAAACAAACTTTGAAATATTTACAGGTTGAGTATGATGATCCCATTCCAATATATTGTGATAATACAAGTGCCATCAATATCTCAAAAAACTTGGTGATGCACTCCAAGATGAAGCACATTCCAATCAAGTATCTTTCTATGGGAACAGGTTGTAGAAAAGAAAATCAGAGTTGAGTATGTGGGCACAAAAGAACAAGTGAAAGACATCTTTACAAAACCACTTCCATGTGAAGCCTTTGAATATATTCGCCAAAGACTTGGAGTTATTTCTACTCCAAAATGAATTATTTTTTAATGTTTTTTGAATCCTTATCTTATATGTATTAGATTTACATGAGGAAGCATCATAAGAGTACAATTCAGTCAGGGGGAGCAACTCCGGATGGAAAGATACCTTTTCCATTGACGACAAAGGGGGAGATATTTATTAGATGTAGAGGACAAAAGCATGGTTCCAGGGGGATCATGAGTGATATGATTTCAGTATGGCATCAGAGTGTTGCCATCAATTCCAATGGGGATATTGTTGATTAAGGTTGGTTGTCATTGATGTCAACCCTTGAAGAAAGCCTCCTAGCACAAAGGTTTGGGTAATGGACCCAAGATTGTTTGATATAAATATGACTCATTATTGTTTTTTTCATAGTTGATAAGAAGTAAATATGGATGAGCTCTAAAGTGGTCCCCTTATGGTGAAATCCCTCACGGGAAGACGCTTTGCAGAGTAAGAGAACCCATGCTTAATTTTTTAATAATGAGATGAAGGACAATGAATTTGTCAAGGAAACTATCCTATATGGATAGTTCTTTTCATTCCATTTCTGGTGGTATTTAGAACGTCACATAACTCCTCATGGTTAGAGAGTTATGACCATGTGAAGTTGGAGAACCCAGGTTTGGGTAATGGACCCAAGTTTGTTTGATGGATAACAATCTGATTTTTGATATATTTTAAGGTAATATTATTCTATATGGATATTACATGTCATTCCATTTCTGGTGGTATGTTGATTGTCACATAACTCCTCACGGTTTGAGAGTTATGGCCTTACGAAGTTGGAGGACCCTCATATGTCAACTAGAAGCCCCAAAAGGTCAAAGTAGTCAAAGTGGTTTAAGAGATTTTAAAAGGTAAATAATAAAGTGAAATGATGAGTGTATTATAATTCAAAGTGAATACAAAATAAATTATTTCAATAATAAATTTAATGAAGAAATTAGAAGTGGGTTAACCCTAAAATAAGGAAAGTGGGCCAAGTGACCTAGAAGATGTTTTTAAGGAAGCTACTTGGAGAGTGTAAATAAGAGGCAAGGCTCTCTCATTTTAGTCACACTTGAGCATATTGAATATCTATAGGTGTCTGAGGTAACCAAGGATATCTATGYTGAATTTGTGAGGGAAGGTGAAGAAAAGAAGGCCGAAATGMAATGAAGGATAAATTCTTTTGATGGTGCTTCCTAAGGTATGTTATTTAYAGGCCATCTCACCATTTTTGATATAGATTTTTTTCTATAATGATTAAATCCATGAAATTTCTATTCCATTGAGAAAAAATAACCAAATATATGTGGTAAAAATTTAGTTTGTGGTTCGTTGTATTTTGGGAGTTACACTCTGTGGAAAATAGGGTTTGTGGCTAGTCCTGAAACTAGTCAAAAACAGGTGTTTCATGTAAAAATGTCATAGCTTCTTCATAACAGATCCAAATTCAGTGAGAAAAAATGTGTTGATTAGGGTACATTCTGTAGTATCTTGTGTAATATTTTCAGATCAATTCAATGAATATTTCATGCAGGGCATGCTCTACAAGATCGCTTTATAGAATAAACCAGAATTCATCAAGGTATGCCATTTTTGCTACAACTCATTTATGAGAGGTTCCAAGTAGTGACACCTAGAGAAATTGCATAAAAGAAACTGAAGAACATTATGTATCAGTTCCAGATATTTATACATTATAGGCTTAAAATTATGATTACTTCAAGTTAGGTTTGTTGACTAATCCAAAACTAGGCATGTGAGACTAAAGAAAAGTTTGATGAAATTGCTAGTCTCTTGTTGTTAAAGTTAAGGAAGGTTTGCAGGAATGTGATCATATACACTAGGTCTATTATAGAGATAAAAATCAGATTTGGATGATGAAATTGATGAGGGCTTTTAGTTGAGGTACATGTTGAGTACATGGTTGAGACAAGTAGTTGATGAGTTGGCACATACATGAGGCGTATAGTGGATGATGTTGGTACATATTGATGATTCATAGTTGATGAGTAGTTGACACATGATTGGTACATACTTGGTACATGGTTGGATGCAATTTTTTATGGTACAAGTTGATTACAGGTTGTTTGGTACAGGTTGGTGCATGGTTGATGCACTTGTTTATGGTACAGGTTGATTACATGTTGTTTGGTACAAGTTGGTGCATGGTTGATGCACTTGTTTATGGTACAGGTTGATTACAGGTTGTTTGGTACAGGTTGGTGCATGGTTGATGCACTTTTTTATGGTAAAGTTTGATTACAGGTTGAGGTATAGGTTGATGCATGGTTGATGCATGGTTGAGATTTATTGGTACATGTTTACAGTGGTATGTCTCACAGTGTTAATGTGAAAGTGGTTCCATCATTCTACTTCTACTTCAGGGTGGCAGGACGGGGCAAGGACAGGTGATTTTAGATACCTTCCGATTGTAGCCGAAGAACATAGGGGGTTGTAGCCTCCTTCTGGTTGTATCCATAGAATTGGGGAGTTGTCTTTCCTCAGGTTGTAGCCTGAGAAACTAGGGGGTTGGAGCCTCCTTCCAGTTGCAGTTGGAAAACAAGGGAAGTTGGTGCTTCCAATGAATGTAATTCTTCAAGACATATAAGAAAAAGCATTATGTGGTTTTCTCCCGATTTGGGTTTCCACGTAAAACACCATTGTACTATGTATGTGTGTGATTATTTATTTATTACTCCTCATTATTGGATAATAATTATACATTGATAGAACATTCGAAGAAAAAGGATTATAATTACGCTATTATTGATTCACCCCCCCTCTCAGTAATCCAATAAGGATAACACACCTCAATAAATGATTGATACATTTAAAATATTCTTCACTATGTTTCATTACATTGCTTACACTTATTTATATAGCTCTCTCTATCTCCTAGGAACCTTCTAGAGAGCCTTCTCACATTTATTACATCTAACTACCCTATTGGCCATTTATGAATATAGTGGACCTATTCCACCTTATATTAAATGACCACATTCTCATATATTAAATCACTTCCACTAATAATACATAATCACATTCCAATTGGATACCTCCCTAGGTACCCCATATTACCTCCCTAGGTATACTACACAGTTTCTTGGCCGAATCTGCAAGACAAAGTTGAATCATATTTATTTCTCTTCTTTTGAGTTTCTCCCATTCTTCCATCGACATGCCTATATGATAGGTACTTGGACAAACCATTTTCCATTGTTCTCGATGTACAAGAAGATATTCCATTTTAAGCTTCCAAAGCTCAAAATCCTAGCCATTGAATTTTTCTATCTCTATTGTTTAACTTATCGCCATTCCTTACCACAATATTTAACATAATTTATGACTTACAACTCTTACTATACCTAGGGTTTAATTCTCAGATTCAACATTGGTAAATCAAGATATGATACACAAGTCAAAGAATAAAAAAGGTTTGATACCATTTTTCAGGAAATGAGAAAGATTTCCACAGTAGGCCTAATAGAAGAGAAGAATAGTTTAATCAAGTACATAATAACGAAACAATCACATAGTACACAGACATTTTACCCTAGAAGCCCAAACTGCGAAAACCAACATTCTTGAGTGTTATTCTCTCTTGTTGTATTATTAAATATGAATAAAAGGTTACATGTCTAACCTTGGTCCACACCTAAGTCACAATCTACATCATGCCCTCTTTACTGTGAAATAACAACCATGTATCCAATTCAGATTACATATTCATGACCATCAACCTACATCTAAATCCACACTAAGCCTATTAGAAGAGAAGAACAATTTAATAAATAATATAAATGACAAAGAAATCACATAGTACCCAGATATTTTACCCGAGAAACCCAAACTGGGAAAACCAACATTCCTTGAGAATTCTTCTCTCTTGTTTTCTTATTCAATATCAATAAATGTTACATGTATAAACTTGGTCCACACTTAAGACACAATCGACATCCTACCCTCTTTCCTATGCATGAACAACCCTGTATCCAATATGGCTTACATCGGCATGACCAACAACCTACATCTAAAGATTTCTATAAAGACTGTCTATCCTACGATTTATTATTTTTCATTATTATCCTTTACAGCCTTACAACACGCCTCTTTATAGACTTTACAATAGGAAAAAACCTAAAGAATTAGCGCCCAAATGTTTTTTTACATATCCATGCAGATCATTGGCTACAAATCCCGTGAATCTTAAGATTCTATTATAGTCAACTCCAAGTCATATTACCAGTCGAACTTCATTCAATATTCAGTTGGTCTCCACATGGCCACCTTTCGACCTCCTGTTGGTTGACCTCTTCGACTTGTTTTCAATCCGTTTACTATGTCAAACCACCTCGACCTTTGACTTTGACTTTACTCGGTCGAATCACCTTGAAATTCAACTTGTTTTCGATCTACCTTGACTCTTGACCTATTGTCGATCCACCTCAACTTTAAGAGTAAGTTGATTCACCTCAACTGGAATTTCATTGCAAAGAATATAGAAACCCAAAATATACCACCTCTATTTTTCCAACTGATTTTATTGGGTTAATACTATTTTTACTGCCAGAGTTAACTTGTTGATTTTTTTGAGAGGGATTTTCTCTTTGTCCAATTGATCTTGTATCTATATTATTCTAGGTGACTCAATTGGACCTCTATATATTGCACTGGACATGATCAACCTTTGAATAATTGAGGTCCATGGTTGGTTGGAAGAACGTTTAATCGTTTTCTCTCAGCCACCACTACTCTTCAATGAAGAACATCATTGACCAACTATTTGAATCTTTTGCCTCAAGATTCTATAGAGTGTTGGTTGAATGGTGCAAATGCACCTTAGGGTAGACTACCAATGTCCCATTGCTCTCAAATTTGAATCAATAGTATCAGAGAGGGACATTCTCTCCTTTGCAAATTGAAAAACATACTCTCTAGATGTTTTCAGCTAGGATAGATGGTAGTTCTCTCTTGGGTGGAGAGACTAGGTAGGTGGTTCATATTCTATGACACCTGGCATCTAAGTAACTCACCTTTAGAACTGAATTACTTTCATATTGGTTATTTATGATCAGGAGGATTTCTTCTTATAAGGGATCGAAACATGCTTGCTGAGACAACTAATGGAATGAAATGATTCACTGCACCCAACATGATATTATGAAATCCATGGATTTCTTAGGTGTGCATGTGAAGGAAGTTAACTTTTTTCTTTACCAGTTTCAAGTAACAGGATAATTATTGGTGAGTACACCCATACAAGAGGCCAAATGTCGTGCTATATATTTTCTTATCTATCAATTGATTTGGAGTGTTGTCATTATATCCTGCACCCATTTGAAATATCCTTCCTCGTGCATTTTATGAACATGCCTCACCTTCCTTATGGCTTATTTCAATTGAAAATTTGGAAAGGGCACAAAATTTTGAATGATGTCATGATTCCATCACCATTGTCTCATGAAAAGTTATTGGCTTTATATTGGAGCATGTTAGTGCTTATGTGGTGTTGGGTCAGACTACATGACACCTGTATTGGGGTGTTGTTCGGATCTCCAATGGGTCCCCCTTATCTAGGTGAAAGTCTTAGACTGAAACTCATGAGTGTGTTTCTAGGAAGCCATGCTATCCTTGATCACTTCCAAGTGTCCTTGATGGAATGTTGATTTTTCTCTAGGTGGCACTGAGTGAGTAGACTATTATAAATAATAGGTGTTCTCGTTTAACCATAGACAATATAGAAATATTGTCACCCAACCATAGGCTGAAGCCACCCCCGATCACCTTAACCTTGAAAGAGAATAATTATGGAAGTAAACCCTAGGCCTAAGAGCCAATCAATGTAGTGTACCCCTCTCCAGACCTAGCACACAAGGAAGAAAGTCCAAACCATAACCAATAGAAAGTCCAATCCTAAACCGATAATATGGGTTGCAGTAGTTGCAGATACAAATACTCTCCAGACTTGCGCACTTACTCAGTTTCTACAATGCACACTCTTACATTTTTGCAGTTGTGAGATGTGTGTATCAAATGAGATATGGCATATTGTATTTATATTTCTTCTCCTTAGTTGTTTGGGCTGACTTCTCATTCTGGAGGATAAAAATCTAAATATTAAATATTTCCTTTAGCCAACTTGTCTTCTAGAGTTATGTCCAAAGATTTAGGGTTTCTTCTTGCTTCCTAGAATATTCTATTCTTTTCAGGGTTACACATGGAGTTTAATACCTCCCACAACTACCATAATATCAACACTCCCTCCTATCTAGGGAGGTATTGAAAGAAATGGTCTTGAGCACAAACATACCATTCAATCTGTAGCATCATCATAGTTGTACAATCTATCTCATGATTAGATCACGAGAACCCTCACCATTATCAATATCATCTGATAGCATCAACTTCATCATCTCTTGAAGCCATACTCCATCTGAGTGATCAGGAATTATACTAAATAAGTCACTCACTCCACAGAGAGATACAAGAACCATTCTTCTAATCTGGACATATGTCTTAGAAGAATAACTATTTCAACAGATGCTGGAAGCCACACCATGGGCTACAAGGAATATTATTCTAATCCAGACATATGTCCTAGAAGAATGAATGTCCTGGACCATTTTCCACTTGGAGAATGTTTTCCCACCAACATATTGATTATCCATCTAGCTGATAATAATTTTCAACACTACTGATAGTCTACATGGAAATCATAACAATTCCATTCAATAGAGCACAATTGTGTCTATCCATAGTAGTACATAACTACTATCCAGTAATACACAACCACACCAAGTAGCACAAGACTACTTAATCAATGACATATAGTCATAACCAATGGAACACATCCACCACAATATCATACATCTACTATCCAGATACATACAGTCTCCATAGAAATCTTATCATTTGATATCAACCTAGATAGAAACAATATCATGATATAAACTGAGTCATCTAGGCCATTCTTCCACTCACATCTATGAGATATGGAAGATCATATTCCCTCAGAAATTAAAAAATCATCCATGGGCTATCTTGACTATTCTTCTCAAGCACAGAAGAATAATTGTCCCTGATTTTTGAGCCTGGACCATTCACCTAACTAGGTCATTCCTCTGGCACTAATCATAGTGAAACCTGGAGAGAATGAGTCTTCCCTAGGGAATGTCTGTCTCTAATTTATAAACCTATGCCATTCACCTAACTGGAACATTCCTCTGACACTAACCATAGTGAAACCTGGATAGAATGAGTCTTCCCTAGGGAATGACTGTCTGGACCATTTCCTAATGGAAATGACTATATTTCACCAACCTCCAAAATTGACCATTCTTTGAAACTAATCACAACTTTGAACTTCGAAGGAATGACTTCTCGGCAAGGAGGACCATTCTACTTGACCACTACTCAGAGTGACTTCCAAGAAGAATGATTTTCCTAGACCATTCCCCCACACTAGCCACAAGGGGAATCATTTTCTATGGTACATCATAAATCTATCAAACCATTTTCATTACAAAAATGGTTGTCCGATCTAGACCATTTTCTGAACTGGAAAATGTCTATCCATCATAAATCTCAAACCACTTTCTGAATTGGAAAGTAACTGCTCATCCTGGACCATTTTTTGAGCTGAAAACTGGTTGTCCATTAATCAATAATACATCAGTGCTCCCTCCCAACCTGGGAATAATCTCTTCCTTTTTCAATAAGGAATTTGTCTCCACGAGCCCCAACTTGCAAGATTTTCATCTTTGACATAGGTTTTACCAAAATATCTGCTATCTTCTCATCTGTGGAGATATATTCGAGAACCACTTCTCCTTTCTGGACTTCATGACAGAGAATGTAATTCTTGATATCAATGTACTTTGGTATGTTATGGAACACTAGTTTTCTTTGAAGGCTTCATGTAGCTCTAATCATTACAATATATATCATGGTCGAATTCAACACTTATGTTTCCTGCTAGCTCATGACATTATGGCAAGGATCGAACTGAAACATATCCAAGTAGCACTTCTTCTGTCATCATGAGAGTTTGACATGGATTATAAATCCATCATCCCAGACTTCTGAGTAACTATTTTGATATATTGTCTTTTCCATAGAAATTTTTCACCATGATTCTGTTATATATGAGATACTGTGCATCAATTTGTTTGAATCCATACAAGGACTATTATAAAAACAGGATCGCAGAGTAATAAAATAAAACAAATGCAGAAATAAAACATAGAATATACACAATACAATATAGACACGAATATACGTGGTTCACCCAGTGTGAGCTACGTCGACTAGAGAAATTGCCAAGTCCTTCCTTTATTATTATCTAGCAAATGAAGGGATACAACCTAAAAAATGCCCGTTGTAACTTCATTTTCTTTCTCTCACAGTCTCCTCTCTCAGAATACAATATTCATAATGATACATAGCCACAACAAATTTCCCTCATAAAAGAGCATTTCCTTCTAGGGAAAAAAACCCTAACATAACTTCTACTATTATATATGTGACCTTATAATGAATGGTCTAGATTTAAAATGAAATTACAATATAAATTTACAAGGAAATTTTTCTTTCGGGGGCCTGCCTTCCCCCAGACCCCGCAAGGGGGGTAATCCCTCATGCACTCCCCCACATGGATGAGTGTACATTATTCTGGGGTGTAAAGTCTTCATGGGTTGTAAACATGGATGAAAATAAAGACCTCTGAATCAGGAAGATAATCAGGCTCCACAACCAATAAAGTCTTCTTATATCTACATACATGGGTCTCTTTCTGGTATACCTAAAAAACTTGAGATTTCTTTACATACGCTTCTCCTTCAAATTCTCTATTGGGAGAACAATATTTTACAACCAACTGATGTAAAATTCAATCCATGGATACTAAAAGAGATATAATAGCTCAAATAGAGGTGTATCTGGTTTATGGGAACAAGTTGTTATCATAGTCTTCTCCTTCTTCTAGAAGAACCTCTAGTTTTGAATCTCACAATGCTTCCATTCATAATCCTTTTTCACACTTTATTACATATATTGTTCTTCATCATAACTTCCATTTCTTCTGCTTGATTTCATATAGTGGGTTCAAACCAAGTTGGTAGTCTTGTGATTCTCAGTATAATAACTGGTTGTTCTGGATTTTCTTTCTCTCTTGGAATCTTCATGTTCTTCCTCATGTTTCTCTTTAGCTCATAGGTCCATGGCATTTTCTATAGATTCTCTGACCTGAAGATTCTAATTTCTTCCTTTCATCATAGGATCATGGATGTAGATGGACAACCAAGGATACTTTAAGGCTTCTTTTCGAAGAAGACTTCTTCTAAAATCAAATTGAATGTGTGATGCTTTTCATGATTGTTACTTTCATTGGGAACATGGATAGATACTTCATAATCCTCAATGGATGATATTATTTAGGATTATCTCCCCCCTAATCCTTTCTTCATGAATGAATGCATGCTATTCTTTTGTAATTATGTAATAAACTCTCTCCATCTAAGAGATTCAATGCTTTCGTTTGCATCCCTATTTCCTTCTGCAAAGTGTCATAAGTATTTTTCTAATTTCCTCTTGATTGTTGAATTCTTTCTGTTTTGACTTCTTCTAGGTCTCTTCAAGTTTGATTCTGATTTCATCTTATCTGGGAGTTTTTACTTATTTAATAGCTTCCAAAGGAATTGTTACCAAGGATTCTCAATGTACTTCATATTCTCATGTCTATTGCTTGACTTGTAGTCATTGTGATAGAAATCCTTATCTTGCTATTCTTCCATAGGTATTGTTTCACTTGAACATATTATCTTCTAAGAAACAAATATGCAAGATATGTACAGAAACTATGTAAACATGGTATGTACAAGAGATATGAAGAATATTGTTACCTTGTTTTAGAAGAAGAAGTATGTTTTATCCTGCTTGGCCTCCTTTAAGGGTTCCCTTTCTTTGGAAACTGATCCTTCGTGTGTTTCCTTCCTTTTTCTTAACTCGGGACAATGATTCTTGTAGTGACCATATTTTTGACAGTTGAAGCATTGTATTTTTGACATATCTTTCTCTTGATTTGGTTTCTTCCTTGAGTCAAACTTTTTCTTATTCCTGAATTTATTGACCTTTGTTGTGTAGGCTTGATGATCACATTTCCTTTGGAATTTATATTTATTGATAATTCTTGATTCTTCTTGTGCACAACAAGTCCAAAGTTCTTCAAATGTGGGATGCTCCTTCCTTTTTTTCATGCTTGTGGAAAATGTACCCCATGTCTTGGGAAGACCATTCAGTACTATATTTCCCAGTTCCTTCTCTGAAATGATTCCTTCAATAGCTTGTAGTTGATCTCTTAACTGAGATATTCTCATAAAGTATGATGTTATGTTGTCATCATCATTCATTTTCATGTCACATATCTCATTCTTTAGACTCTTTACTTGTCCAATGTTTCTGACTGAGAAGAGGTTATTTAGGGCATCAAACATCTTCTTAGATGAGTCAAGATGAGAGATGTAGGGTGTCAAGTGGTATTTTACGAAGTCCACTATGATACTCATGGAATTGATGTCATTGTCCTTGGAATTATCCATAATTGCAACGTTCTTAGGTTCCTTCATTTTTTTCTTCTTCAACTTGAACATAGTTACCAACTTAACGAGACCTCTACAGAGTTCTCATTTTTTGCGGGGTCCATTTTTTTACCCCGTTTTTTAAAATGTTGCTACTGGCATCACCCCCCTCCATTTTTAGGTTGTTTTTGATATTTTAAATTTTTCGATCCACAATGTTTCCACATTATTTTTTAAATGATTATTTTTCATCTATTTTCAATTCTCTCTCTCTCTCTCTCTCTCTCTCTCTCTCTCTCTCTCTCTATATATATATATATATATATATATATATATATATATATATATATATTATTCAACAGTATTTTTAGTCTTTTTTTTCGTGCTTCTTTTAATCTTAAACATGTTTTTTACCATTTACTTTTTTGAAGTTACAATTTTTCATATAATTTTGTCTCCTTAATTAATTTATTGTTCCATACTTTTTAAATATCGTGAAAAACATCATTTTTAACTCATTGTTTACCTTTACCTCAATAAATAAAAAACATTCTAGTTAAATAACACTATTTTTTAATATTTATCAAAACAATATACATTTTATAGCCATATATCATAAAAAACCTATACATTTTGGTACATATTCCTTAAAATAACATGTCAAATAAAACATTTTAGGGACATAATTGAACAAAAAGAGCCTAAATTTTATAAAAACATTATATTTTTCTTTCATATTTTTATACATTTGAAGTAAAAAAATGACAACATTTAATAAAATTTTCCAATGTATACTGATTCACATACAAATAAAATGAAAAAATAAACAATAAGAAGATTCATCACAAAACAACAATAGATACATCTTTATTGTTATTTTGAAATATGAAAGTCAAATCATTACAGTTATAACTCATCCAAAATTTGCAAAATTGAGCATCATCTTCAAAAACATCTTTAAACTAATCAAAAATATCATATATCCCAAATTCATCATTCTCAACAGACACATTATCTTCTTCTTCGACGTCATTTTGTGCTTCCATTGTGTGTCGTTTTTTTCTTCCATTGGTTCCTTGATATTTGCAAGTTCTCCAAAGTGATCCTTTCCACTCATTCCTCCTAATGGAACTTGAGGTTCCTTTGACAATTTTTCCACCTTTGATTCACTAAAATATCCTTTCCTCAATCCAACTTCTTGCATTTCATCTCAAAGAGATGGAATAGCATTAATTCTTTGTTGAATAAAATTGCACTGCATTGGGTCACTTTCAATTTCTATGCAATTAATCCCTTTCTGTAGGCAACACACTAATGTTGTACCTAATCACCAAATAAAAAACAAATAATGAAGTTATATACTGCAAAAAGACATAAATTAAAAATAATCTAATATTGAAGTATGATTTCATAAATATTAGGTCATAATTCTTACATGAACTTGAGAACAAATCCAAAGCCCAATATCCTTCATTTGAAAATTTATCTATAAGATAATTAATTAATGCTTGTGTTTTTTTATAAATGTTAACCATCTCTCCTTTCAAATTTTTTTCCTCATAGGCTAGCTTTCTAACCACAAAATTGTATACCAATATACTACTAAGAGTCTCTCCATCATTTGCATTGGAAAGAATAGAATTATAAGAATAATCTTTTGTCCAAGTTGCGAGATGTATACTCTCAAAATCACATTTAAATGATTCTTTCTTGGAGCTATGAATATTTGGCATGTTCCTATAACATAAATAAGTGAAAATTAAATTAACTTGTGAATTAATAAAATTGTTTTCTAATCTTAATTGCTAAACATACACTTTCAATATCTTACCAAATAAACTGCATCCTTGTCTTTTATTTCCCCTTGAAGCCTGATTGTACTAATCCTTTTTGTGTGTCTAAATTAAATACTATAAATATCCAAAATGGTGATGTTGTAACTTCTGTAAATCCCATAACCAATTTACTAAAATCATGGTAAGTATAAGGCTCAGTATCATATTCAATGTTTTGAATCTCATAACCATGAGGGATATCCACAATAACTAGGGAGTATTATTTTTTTAGGAACAATACATACAAGTTTTTCACAATCACCTAATATCACTTTATATTGAATAGTGTCGAGCCCATTCCAAATGTAGTGATCAAGGGTTTCATCAAGTTGAACATTTTGAACATGTCTCCTTCTTTCTCTTTCAATATTGGATTTTTTAATAAACTTTTGAAAGTTTCAGGTACTCCATCTTCATTCTTCTTTGGAATCTATAATGAAACAAACACACATATAGTGTTATATCTATAAATATTAAAATATAAATAAATTAACTTACAAATGAATAATATGAATGTAATAAATCAACATACCTTTTTGAATGCAACAAAAAATTGTTTCAATAATGTTGAAGAGCTTGAATCTGGATAGTTGAGTTTAACATCATCCCAACTTTCTTCATTCAACATATTGATAATTTCCTCTTGTATTTTCATATACACATTGTGACTAAATAAAACAAAAATAATGTTAAACTGAAAAAATTAATTTTCTTGTCCTAACATAAATAAAAATAACTCAACAGACTTACTTTTTAAATTCATCAAACGTTTCTTCCATTGACAATTCTCCCGACCTAACACATGATAATATAGTTATGATAAGTTAATCATCCTTCACTCCTTGTATTGATATCCAAGGTTTTATAGTCATATCATCAGGAATATTTCTTATGTCAACACCTATCTTACTTGTGCCACATATCAATGGTTTAGCCTTCTTAACTCTCTGATTTTTTATATTATCATTTTCCCATAGGGTGAATATATCATCTATCAAATACCATACCTGTCCAGTTCTAAATCCCAATTGAAAATATTTATCCACAACTCTAAATATATCACTTCCTTTGCAATATTTTTCTTTTGTATTTTCATCATCAAGTGGGAAACCTATTTCCATACAACATTGATTTTGAAAATTAACATCAACATTTGATCTCTCCCTGTGGAATATTTCATAAAATTCATTTTGGATAAATTCCACCCTTTGAATGAAGGTCATAGACATTTTGTACTCATTTTTTGTGTTATGATCCCATGCTAGTAACTTTTCTTCTGAATCTGTTAAACCGACATAAATTATGCATTTGACTATCTCAAAAAGAGGATTATTGGGATATTCTTGCATCAATTCTCTTCTAGCCTTAGCAGAATGATTTCCTCCAAACACATAATATTTGTAGTCAAAAAATTTTATCTATCAAATTATTTCCCGGTAAGAAATTAAATCAGGTCAACAAGAACTAGGTAGTCAACCACATGTGCATATGGATTGTATCTAATCAATGCTTTCAAATTGTGAATATGCAAGTGATGCAATTTTCTAATTTGATATTTTTCTTTCTCTTCTCTGGGTTTATAAAGTTTTTTCACATTCAACTAAAATGTGTGGCCATCATCAACTAAGTTTGTCATCCTCATTCTATTTCAAATGGAATTTTGTGTTGTTTTCATAATACAATCCTCTAGATCAACACCCAGTGTTATTATTTCTCTGCTACCTTTAGACCTTTCACTATAATACTCTAAGATAATGATGGTTTCTTGAACATTATCACATTTGTTTTCTTCATCTTATGATTTAAATGTGTTTCATCTAAATCAATGATTTCTTCATAATCAATAGGAATAGACTCATCATCAACCATTTCTCTTTTGTGTTTATCTTGTTTGTTATTTTTGTGAGAAGGAGTGACAACCCCATTGGGACCAATCTCAGCAAAATATTCATTTGGAGTTTACTCATTTTCAAATGTAACCCTTTTAGGATTTCTAGAATGAGGATTTTTCTTTCTTCTTTCATGTTCTTCTCTGTCTACTATTGTACATTCAACATCCATTACTTTCTATTTATTTTTCCTTCCTTATTGTGTCTTTTCAATATGAAAAGCATTGATGACATCCATGATATCATTCTCTGTAGAGTAAATCCTCACTAACATATGTGAAAGTCGTTCAACAAAATCCTGTAAAAATAAAATATAACATTTTGATGTTAAATAAAATTAAAACATTACCATGATACTAAAAATAATAAACGACAAAAAAATAGAAATAAAAAAATTGCATCACCTTTATCATTGTCATCAATGACGGATGGACATAATTGTGAAAAAAAATCATTCTTTTTATAATTTCTCAATTTGAATCAACATCTAAACTTGATATAAGTTATCCCTTGTTTGACAAGTGCATAAGCAATATATGTGGCTGGCACCAAACATATATCTTGTAACAAGACAAGTGCCTAATAATTTCCTTGCACATGTTCTAATTTAGAACAATACAAATATATATGATCTCCATTGTTTACTTGCTTGTCTTTAACAAACCAATAATATTCTTGTTTGTTTTCACCTTCCACACATTTCCACTCTCTAACATTCTTCATTTTCTTTGATAGCTCAGGTGTTAATGACCCAGATTTTATGAGAAGAACGAAATGACTACAGATTATTACGAGATGCTTAACACAGAATAACAGAGATACAGTAAAACTAGTTTTCTATTCAATAAGGAAATAAGTTGAAACTGTAAAATGCAGTGGAAAGCAAGCTTCTTGGAATGGTGACGGTTTATCTCTAAGAAGAGATGTGACGGTTGTGATCATTCAAAAGAAGATGATTACAATGAGGCTCTCAAGGCCTTTTTACAATAAACAAGAGTTTCAAAAACCCTAAACATCCAAAAACCTAACCCTAAGAGATGAAGCGCCAAAAGTCATGTTGGCCCCATTTGGGTAAGCCAGTACATCAACTTCTCAGGGTCATAAAATTTTCATACGATCTCCATTTTAGGCATATGATAGCCCATTGGAAAGATATATCCAAGGAATACAACAATTTAGGGCCTCAAAATGGCTCTGGAAGTTCAAGACCCAAAAATTTGCTAAAAATAGTAAATTATCAAAATTGCGAGAAAGTTGTTTTGAGCCAGCTGGAAAAGGTGGGTGGCCACCGATATCCACCTGGATAAATCCTCCATCCTTAGGAAGCAATTGTATCCATTGTGTTGATTTCCCCCATCAGATGAGGAAATTTATGCTGAATTTGGCCCCGATTGAGCCACTTGCCTTGGTGCAAGAGTTTCCCTACTTTGATGACTCGATAAAGTTGGATCCTTTGTTGTTGAGTGCCCTTGATCTGTGTGTCCACAATATGATCATTGGATGCCTATTGTATGCATTTCAAGTTGAGATATGTTGGTGTCAGTTGTTCTGCTACAACTAAGGTGTCTAATAATGGTGGGAAATAAGGTCGAAGGAGGTCCACGTTGAACATTGGGTGTAGGCCAAGGAAAGGAGGAATGTTGAGTGTAAAAGCATTATCCCCCAAAACCTTGGTGATGGTGTATGACCCATAACTGAGTGGGTGAAGCTTCTGATAGGGTCCTATAAGGCGTTCTTTCTGCAAGTGCAACCAAACTTTGTCGCCCACCTGAAACTTATGTGGAACCCGATGTTGATCATGGCACTACTTGTACTTGTCATTGGAATTTTGTAGGATATCCTGAACCTGTTGGCGGATGTGTTGGATTCTCTCAATGAACTAGGTGGATTTGTCAGCCTCAGTTGGATCAGGAGAGGGGTCGATCGAGGTGACCGCAAGGGGATGTGCAACATCTATGGGACCCAATGGTTGGAATCCCAACCTCATCTGAAAGGGGCTGTGGCCGGTTGAGCTATGTAGGGCTCGGTTCTAGCTATGTTGGACATAGGGAAGACTTTCATCCCATGTGCGAGGGTGCTTGGAATTATACATGCACAGGATATGCACGATCATTCGATTTACGACCTCAGTTTGGCCATCTGTCTAGGGGTGGAAGGCTCTGGATTTGGTGAGCTTGGTGTCTAGTAGTGACTAGAGGCTCAACTAGAATGTGATGAGAAATCGACTTTCCCAATCTAAGATAATGGTTTGTGGGATTCCAAAATGTACCCAGACCTGTTCAAAGAATATCTTGGCAGTGGCTTCTACTATGATGCTCTTCTTGCAATCAACCATAATCACCACCTTAGAAAAGTGATCAACAACCACAAAAACACAGTCATTTCCCCACTTGGTGGATGGGAGGATCGACATGTAGTCCATTGAGATGGATTCCCATGGCCTGTCAGGAGTATGAAGAGGGGTGTACATGCCCTATTTCTTAGTGGTTGGTTTGGTAATAGCACAGGCAGTGCAAGACCTGATATACTTGTTGACCTCCTGTCGAAGTTTCGGCCAGTAGAAATGTTTTTGTAACATTTCCATTGTCTTTTTGACATCGAAGTGTCCTGCCACACGGTTGTAGTGGGATTCCCAAATCAGCTTCACTCACTCACTTGATGGAACACATATATGGCCTAGTCGACACAACAACCCATATTGAAGATGGAAATTATCGACAACTACCTTTGCACCCAAAATTTGGTAGGTGGTGGTGAAGTCTGGGTCTATCTCATAGAGTTGGGGCCAGCCATAGGTCTCATGGATGTAGGAGTCTACCACTGTGGTGAGTGCCTCGACTGGTGGTCTGCTGAGGCAATTAGGGATGCGGTTGGTGCTTCCTGTTTTATACTTGATGTTGAGGTGGAATTGCTGGAAGTATGTGGACCACTTTTGATGGTGGCCACTCTGCAATTTTCTTTGTGTTTGCATGAACTGCAGTGGCTTATGATCAGTGTGGATCACTGTCTCCCTCCCAAGAATGTAATGTCTTCACTAGCGGTAGGCTTGAAAAATGGAGTACATTTCTTTGTCGTAAGTAGGGTACTTATAGACAACATTTGATAGTGTCGCACTATGATAGGCCACGAGGTGGTCTTTCTATGTGAGAATGGCACCCACAACATAGTATGAAGTATCATTCTCAATCTCAAAGGGTTGATGTAGGTTTGGTAGTGAAACTACTGGGGTTGAGCACAAGTATTGCTTCAAATCATCGAATGCTTTTTGTTGGGGCTGGCCCCACACAAATTTTACCTTACCACCACCCCTGGTTATTTGGCTGAGGGCCCATGCAATATGGGAGAATCCCAACACAAACCTGCGGTAGAAATTGGCAAGGCCCAAGAAGCTTCGAAGCTTAGTGAGTGTGGTTGGGGTTGGCTAGTCACAGATGACTTGGATCTTGGCTGGATCCACATGTATGCCATGTTGATCAATGATGTATCCTAGGTAATGGACCTTGTCCATGCCAAAGGAGCATTTTTCCAAGTTGGCATATAGCTTGTGCTGTCGCAGGGTGTGCAGAACCTGCAGAATATGCTGCAAGTGTTTGGCCCAAGTCTTATTGTAAATAAGAATGTCATCCAAATACACCACTACAAAAGTATTGGTGAATGGTTGTAGGATATCATCCATCATCCTCATGAAAGTGGCTAGATCATTTGTCATACCAAAGGGCATGACAAACCATTCAAAAAGGCCTTCCTTTGACTTAAAGGTGGTCTTCCATACATCAGTCTTTTCTATCGGGACCTAGTGGTAGCCAAACTTCATATCAATCTTAATGAAGTATTTTCCCCCATGAGTTGATCAAGGAGGTCATCGATTCAGGGAATCGGGTACCAGTTTCTGACTGTGATTTTATTCAGATCCCGATAATCAATGCAAAGTCGCCAGGTTCCATCTTTATTCTATACCAACATGATTGGGCTCCCAAAAGGTGATGAGCTGGGATGGATATGCCCCTTGTGGATCAATGCTTGGATCTGTCGCTTGATCTCCTCATTCTCTAATAGAGAACGGTGATAGACTGGCCCATTGGGTAGAAGTGCGTCGAGGGTCATATCGATGGGGTGCTTGACCTGACAGTGTAGAGGTACCCCGGTAGGTGAGGAGAATATATCTAAGTATTCTTCCACGACCTTATCTACTTGCTTCTGCTGTGTGGAGAGGTCGGTTGTAGAGACCTTAGATGTGGCTGTGATTTTTCTCTCATTTTGAGAGTGAATCACGAAGAAGACAAACTTCCCCATCTGAGAGATGACCTTCCTACATTGCTTAGCATAGATTAAGGAAATAACACTAGGTGGGACAGCCTCATGTATCATGTACAATTTCCTGTTCGAAGTAATAACAACACTATGAGGCCTAGACTCATATACATCATCATGTTTCCATAAATAAGGTTGGCCCAAAAGAGAATCACAAACTTTGAGAGGAGCAACATCACACAATACCTCGTCTTTGAAGGGCTTGATGTCGTATGATAGTCGACACTGTTGGTTGACGCAGAGATCACTTCCTTGGTGGAGCCATCCAATGGTGTAGGGTTGTGGGTGCGGCATTGTCGGCAGGGCCAACCGCTTGATGACCTCTACTGAGATGAGGTTCTTCTGGCTACCACTATCAATGATGAAGTGAAGCGGGGTGCCTTTTACCCACATCTGTGAATGGAAGAGGCTCTCTCCTTCTTTTGGCTCATTTGGTTCACCATGTTGGAGCTTGGTGATAGCAACAGTGGCACTGGGTTCCACGTCAATGATTCATTTTCCCCTTTCTGGTTCTGACTCAGAGTTAGAACCCGCATCTGATTCAGAGGCTTTCACTTTGGCCACTAGCATCTTCTTTGAATGATAGTCAGCAGTGTTATGCCAAAGGCTCTTGTGGAAGTCACACCACTTCCCGGTATCTTTATTTGTCTTTTCGGTGTCCTTATTTGCTTGCGGCTTGGTCTGGTTGTCCTGATACTATCCATATTTTCTTTGTCCTTTGTTCAATGGGTTGAGGCCACCCTTTCCTAGCTTTTGTTGTGAGGGGTTCCCTGGCCCAAATTGTCTCATCTTTTGTTTGAGCTTCTTCTCGATTTTGACGGCATATCGGTAGGCCGTGCCCAAGGATGAGATGTCCAAAAAATCCATTTCAGTCTGGATGTATCTATGTAGATCATCACGATACTTGAGCACCATATGTCGCTCTGATTCTTTGATACCCAACTTGGTGCAAAAGGTATGGAAGATATTTGTGAAATCTGGCACTGCTTGGTCTCTTTCTTGCCACAGTGTGGTCCATTTGGTATACAAGTCGTCATAACATCTGACAGGGTAGTATTGTTCCTTAATAGCATCCCTGAATGATTCCCAGGTGGTCGTGACTGTAAATAATGAGGGTTCCTCTATTTCCTTTTGCTCACAGAAAGTTTCCCACCAATATTTGACATGGGGAACGTCTTTGAGGAGCACAAAAGTAATCTTTTCTCTATTTGAAAAGTTATGGATAGAACAATACCCTTCTAGTAGATTCAACCACTTGTCTACAACATCTGCATCTATATTGTTAGGATATTTAGACACTTAGGAGTTAGTTAATATCTACTTAGTCTAATATGTCGTTAGGTAAAAGTGTGTTTCTTTAGTATGCATTAGTATGCATTTGTAGTTAGGAAATCCGACGGTCACGATATGTTCCCAACATAGACTGATCCTACGGTTCATACTCTCCTCGATATTAACGGCCATTGATTCGTGGCTTAACACCCGATTGGTCCATGATCTCTATTTAAAGAGAATGGAGGGTCATTTTCTGATGATCGATTGTGAGAAACTCTCTTGTAAAATCTCTTTGTAATCTTTTTCTTTGCATTAATAAACTACTCCAAGTGGTCACGTTGGTTGGGGCCGTGGATGTTTCCCCGTAGGGGTTTTACCACGTGAAAACATCGGTGTGTTGATCTTTGATCTGGTTATGTAAGTGGTTACTGAAGGTGTTCATCCTCTGTTGGAATACCTATGTTGTCGAACATGGTATCAAAGCCTGTTTGAAGACCCGCTCCTGTTGTAGATCGAGATCGTGAAGCCAAGTTGCCTCATCTCCATTTTCTGGCATTTTCGTACATTTTTGGGCCGAGAGGACTGTTCCATTGCATCCGGAGCACTCGTTTCATTCAATAACAAATTTCGTTTCACTCGAAAAGGTTTTTGTTTGCCCAAGATACGGCCATTACAGTCAGATTCGGAGGTATAAAGTCTGAATACGCATTTTTTTTTAAATTTTTGCAAAGTTTTGATTTTATTTTGGTTTGTATTTTTTATTTCCGGGCTGCTACTCTTTTAAATCTATGTATTCTCTTTTCCTCGTGCCTTGTGCGATCTCAACAAATCAGAAACAGATAGGAAAAGGTGCATCTTCCAGGTAAGCTAACCGAGATCTAACCCTTGTTGTCATCGAGAAGTGAAATTTTTTTCTTGTGTGAAAAGAGTTTTTTTGGAGCATGCTCTCCAAGGTCGTCTTCAACAACAACAACAACAACAATATCTTCATCAGCCCCCAATCCTCCTTCTGAACATTACAATATGTTTTGCTAGACCATTTGGTTAAAACTTGCCTTATTAAGTAAGAGGTCTTGAGTTCAAGTCTTTCTTTTGTTACATTTTTTGAAAAAGTTCATACTATAAATTGTAAAGTGCATTTCACTTCAAGTATAAAAGTGAATCACTATAAGTAGCTTTATATTTTATTTTAGAGTTATTTTGCATGCAACTTTTCTGTTATAAGGTAACCTCATTGTAAAAGTGATCCCCACTTC